>OW052220.1:220920138-221142638 GCA_932526605.1 Nephrotoma flavescens
GAGGTCGTCGTATTTTTCCCATTTTGTTTTCCTCTTTCCGTAGCAAACATAGTGGGATTGTGCTGACGGTTCGTAGCCTATTATTGATTTCAATTCGTACTGATTATTTTCTATTTTGATGCAAGAAGGGATATCATCGATACTAATTTTTGTTTCATTTGAACTATCGAGTTCGGTATATATTGATACGTATTTTGAATAAGTTTGCAATTCAATGAACGTTTTTTCTCCACAATGTTTGCATTTTTGTTTTGGAACTTCTTCTATACAGTCTCCAAGATTGGATATTCCTAGCTCTTTGATTTTTAACAAATTTATATATAAAAATTTTCTCTTTTCCAAAAAAAATTTTGAACATACTGTACATTTAAATTGTACTGTACAGCTTGGGAAAGTTGTAAGTACATGATCGGCAGGCTCGGTTATATTTGACGTACAATTTGTATTAACGCCATAAATTTCGGCTAACATTTCTTTTCTAATTTTATATGAATTTTGCATATTTCTATCAAATAGGTTCGAAATTAATTGTTTGGCTCGGTCGTTGCATTCTTTAAAATTTACACGGTCTATATCCTCTTCTGTGGCAACAGCTAACGCGTGCATTAACGAATCGAACGTACAAGAATTTGTGAAATAGTCACATGTACTAGAAGCGTTTTGCATTACATAAAATCTTCTGTCCGTGTTGGTAGCAGCTTTATTTAAAAATTTTATTTCTTTTGGTTTTGTTCTATTAATCTTTCGATTATCCGAAATAATTTCTGGAGTTCTTGAACCTTTGCTTAACATACAAATTGACTGCACTTTTCTTTCAGCTTCAGATGAGTTAGTAAAATTTGTAATATTTGTCAACTTAAAACTCGATGTACCTCGTTTTGGAGTCAAATTTTCAATCGACCGTTTACGTTTCCAGACCGACTCACTATTTTGCAAACTGTTGAAGCTTTGCTCGACTGGATCATGTTGTTTCGTTGTTTGCTTATTTTTTAACGAATTTTTCGGGATTCCGGTTTTCATTCGTTTATGAATGTTTCTATTTCGACAATGAAGTTCTCGCACAAACCGTCCAATTTTTGTTGGAAGCTTCCCTATTGCTTTCGCATTTCGTAACCTCCGCTTTATCTCGGCAAAATAATTTTCAACATGGCTATTGCTGTGTCGTAGCCCATGTCTTAAAAGTCCTGACCATAAAGGTAAGTACGTAAAGTATTTCTTTAAACTAGTCTCCAAAAATTTTGGATTGAAGAATGTATTAACACCTCCTGCCTCAGACGTAGATTTTGATTTCAAAATTATTTCATCGCTTATTTTTTTTAAATCTAAATAAAATGGACTTTGCGCATATAATGGGTTTGTTTTGTTTCTTAAGTCATATTCTATAGTATTTTTTATGGAAAACTCCATACCGGCTGAGAAAGAATCATTATTAACTTTGAAATTACTAATAACGCTTGTTAATTCAGTTAAAGCAGTTTGTACTTCTGTTGTAATGTATTTACTGGTAAGCAGAATCGAAAATAGTCTCCAGATTTTTTTTAAAGTATTATAACTACAAATTATGAAAATGGATGCAAAAAATTCTTTTAAAAATTGTTGATTGTTTTTAAAATTGATGTTAATATCATCGGCTATTGTATGACTTAAATGGGAGCAACATAAATACACTTTTACAATACTTTTTAAATTAGTATTAGTTGAACCAATAGCCCATTGATGAGTGATATTTAAATATTCTATTATGTCCATTCTATTAAATGTTTCCAAAATGGAATTTAGCTCAGCAAATGAGAAATCTATAATTACCGAATTAAATATTGGCCATTTTTTTAAATGTTTTTCCACGTACAACCGATACGATCTTAACCATCCACCGATTGCGTCGCTATTATGGCTAGAACTTACCATATCAGTTAGTGGAAATTGTGTAGATATATCGGTATCCTCTACTTTCGCAGCAATTATTAGAGCGTAGTATAATATTGTTTTACACTCTTTGTAGGGAGCTCTAACTACACTTCCGGTTGCGTCGAGATAAACAGTTAACTCGGCGTCTTTGTTGTGCTCACGTATAGATTTTAATACTTCAATTTGCATTTTGCTGTAAGTAATAACCTGAAATGGAATGAAACAAACTTTTTGAACAAACCGTTCATCTTCTTCATACTTATTTGCCTCTTTAGCGATGTCAATTACGTCATTAGATGCATTGTCGTTAGAGCATAATGCTTCCGATCGAATTTTCTTGAGTACATCCTGAGTTTTGGCTGTTGTCACAGTTTTGGTTTTAACAACAAAATCGTGATCTTCATCTTCGATCAATTCTTCAGCAAAAGCTTCTACTGAAGTTTTTAATAATTTCTTTTTAAGAATATTTCTGCAATATGCGGAAGAACGTCTAAATTTTACAAATGGATGAACTATGGACTTACTCGTAGAAAAGACAACAAAACTACCCATAGATAAGTTCCTGTTAACTAATTTGAATTTGTTGCAGTGGCTTTTTTCGGTAGAATGTCCACAGTATGCTCTAATGGTAAGATGTTTCTTTGACACATCATATCCCTTAATGTTTATCAAACAACCACTTAATTTGGTTAAATGTTCCGCTAAAATAGACGGGTACATACATTTGTTAAGTTTTTTTTCAGACGAGTTATACATTTTTTGCCATATATTAGCTGGTATCTCAACCTTATATTTCTGTCTCTTAAATTTAGTTTGGTTATTACCATTCAAAGCGGATGCACATGCTTCATTTTCGAAATTACTTGCATATCTTAAAACGGTTTCAGGCACTTTAGTTGGTTCTAAAAAGACATTTTTCGTAAGTTCATTAACATCAACTTGTTGCTCTTTTTCAAACTCAACATTTGTATTTGGAAAAATACCATCTGCATCAAATATATATATTGTTTCCGAAAAATTAAGATTTTCATCATTACTTGTAAGAAATTCACTGACTTCAATCGGAGTCGTGTTATTCGTATTGCACAATTCCGCTATATTTGTATGTTGCTTTAAATTCACGATAGGATCTTTCATTGCTTCAAAAATATTAGAGGTTTCGTTTTCGATGTTAAAATCAGAAATGTCTTGGGATAATAAAACGTTATTATTAATGCATACATTCTCTAAACAATCAGTATTATTTGGTACAAATGAATAAATGCTGCTGTTGTCATTTCCACATTCCTTGTACATTTCACTGTCACTCGGTAGCTGTTTTTCATAATTAGATACTACATCGTTAGGTTGTACAAAAGATTTCAAACGGTTAGTAATTTCTAACAAACTACATTCATTTTCAGCATTAAACAAAAGTGGAGGTGGCGAATCATTATTATCACTAACCAATTCCTTTAGAATATTTTGTTTGTTTTTAATCCAACAGAAATATATTTTTGTTCGATTGGCTTTATTATTCATAATTTTTAGTAAAGAACATAAGGTTGTCATGTCTTCATTAGATGTTTTACTGATTAACACATTTGTCTTCCCCAAATCTTTAAAAGCTCGTTTTAAAGAATCTTTATTAAAATGACTTTTTTTTCTCTTATTGTTATATCTGGTTATTGCTTTAGACATTTTATGTCGTGTCTAAATAATCAATATTATTTTTATACTCAGAAAAACGAAAATTAAATTTATATTTGTTTTTATATATGATTTCAATTTTAATATGTGTACTGATTGATATGTCACTCTATGCTAATTTTAAAAAATTTTAAGTAAATTTTAAAATTAATTACTTATTTCAAAGTGCAATATTGAGCAAAATATATTATATAACACAATACTAATTAATTGAGAAATATTCGAAAATTACTAATAATAATTTATAATTAATATTTATTCATATACGTCATATAATAATGAATACTGTATAGTACAACAATATTTATTATTTAAAACAAGAAGTTTCAAAAAATAGTAACGTTACAATTGAACAAGTACTTTTCCAAAACTCGATAATCAGCCAAACCTTGTTCCTTGTTTATTAAAAACAGTTTATGTAAAATTGTAAAATCAACTTGACCGAACTAATAATAATAATTATTTATTTTTTTGTATTGTTACATTAGAATAAGAATATTTTACTTCCATTTTTAATTGAGTACATAGGCGAGTATAATGAAAGAGAGACAAAATAGTTTTTTCTATAGATATGTATTTCAGTTAATTTAAAAAAATATGTACTATAAAGTAAAATATAAAAATGGGAATCCCTTAAATACTGTACTAATAAAAAAATTTCACTTGTGTTGTTATTTTCATACGGTGTCGGTTTTCAATTGATAATAGGTATTATTCCTAATAATTGATACATGAATAAATATTATTTTCATATAATTAACATATTTTATTGTAATTAGGCTGTAAATTTAATTCGATTTTGGTTATGGGGCGGAATACCCGGGATTTCCCGATGGGTTTATCTTTAGGACTTTTTTTGTTCTATTCCGCCCCATAACCAAAATCGAATTAAATTTACAGCCTAATTACAATAAAATATGTTAATTATATGAAAATAATATTTATTCATGTATCAATTATTAGGAATAATACCTATTATCAATTGAAAACCGACACCGTATGAAAATAACAACACAAGTGAAATTTTTTTATTAGTACAGTATTTAAGGGATTCCCATTTTTATATTTTACTTTATAGTACATATTTTTTTAAATTAACTGAAATACATATCTATAGAAAAAACTATTTTGTCTCTCTTTCATTATACTCGCCTATGTACTCAATTAAAAATGGAAGTAAAATATTCTTATTCTAATGTAACAATACAAAAAAATAAATAATTATTATTATTAGTTCGGTCAAGTTGATTTTACAATTTTACATAAACTGTTTTTAATAAACAAGGAACAAGGTTTGGCTGATTATCGAGTTTTGGAAAAGTACTTGTTCAATTGTAACGTTACTATTTTTTGAAACTTCTTGTTTTAAATAATAAATATTGTTGTACTATACAGTATTCATTATTATATGACGTATATGAATAAATATTAATTA
This sequence comes from Nephrotoma flavescens, assembly GCA_932526605.1. Lineage (NCBI taxonomy): Eukaryota > Metazoa > Arthropoda > Insecta > Diptera > Tipulidae > Nephrotoma > Nephrotoma flavescens. The sequence continues at coordinate 220,925,171 of OW052220.1, forward strand.
TAAATTATTATTAGTAATTTTCGAATATTTCTCAATTAATTAGTATTGTGTTATATAATATATTTTGCTCAATATTGCACTTTGAAATAAGTAATTAATTTTAAAATTTACTTAAAATTTTTTAAAATTAGCATAGAGTGACATATCAATCAGTACACATATTAAAATTGAAATCATATATAAAAACAAATATAAATTTAATTTTCGTTTTTCTGAGTATAAAAATAATATTGATTATTTAGACACGACATAAAATGTCTAAAGCAATAACCAGATATAACAATAAGAGAAAAAAAAGTCATTTTAATAAAGATTCTTTAAAACGAGCTTTTAAAGATTTGGGGAAGACAAATGTGTTAATCAGTAAAACATCTAATGAAGACATGACAACCTTATGTTCTTTACTAAAAATTATGAATAATAAAGCCAATCGAACAAAAATATATTTCTGTTGGATTAAAAACAAACAAAATATTCTAAAGGAATTGGTTAGTGATAATAATGATTCGCCACCTCCACTTTTGTTTAATGCTGAAAATGAATGTAGTTTGTTAGAAATTACTAACCGTTTGAAATCTTTTGTACAACCTAACGATGTAGTATCTAATTATGAAAAACAGCTACCGAGTGACAGTGAAATGTACAAGGAATGTGGAAATGACAACAGCAGCATTTATTCATTTGTACCAAATAATACTGATTGTTTAGAGAATGTATGCATTAATAATAACGTTTTATTATCCCAAGACATTTCTGATTTTAACATCGAAAACGAAACCTCTAATATTTTTGAAGCAATGAAAGATCCTATCGTGAATTTAAAGCAACATACAAATATAGCGGAATTGTGCAATACGAATAACACGACTCCGATTGAAGTCAGTGAATTTCTTACAAGTAATGATGAAAATCTTAATTTTTCGGAAACAATATATATATTTGATGCAGATGGTATTTTTCCAAATACAAATGTTGAGTTTGAAAAAGAGCAACAAGTTGATGTTAATGAACTTACGAAAAATGTCTTTTTAGAACCAACTAAAGTGCCTGAAACCGTTTTAAGATATGCAAGTAATTTCGAAAATGAAGCATGTGCATCCGCTTTGAATGGTAATAACCAAACTAAATTTAAGAGACAGAAATATAAGGTTGAGATACCAGCTAATATATGGCAAAAAATGTATAACTCGTCTGAAAAAAAACTTAACAAATGTATGTACCCGTCTATTTTAGCGGAACATTTAACCAAATTAAGTGGTTGTTTGATAAACATTAAGGGATATGATGTGTCAAAGAAACATCTTACCATTAGAGCATACTGTGGACATTCTACCGAAAAAAGCCACTGCAACAAATTCAAATTAGTTAACAGGAACTTATCTATGGGTAGTTTTGTTGTCTTTTCTACGAGTAAGTCCATAGTTCATCCATTTGTAAAATTTAGACGTTCTTCCGCATATTGCAGAAATATTCTTAAAAAGAAATTATTAAAAACTTCAGTAGAAGCTTTTGCTGAAGAATTGATCGAAGATGAAGATCACGATTTTGTTGTTAAAACCAAAACTGTGACAACAGCCAAAACTCAGGATGTACTCAGGAAAATTCGATCGGAAGCATTATGCTCTAACGACAATGCATCTAATGACGTAATTGACATCGCTAAAGAGGCAAATAAGTATGAAGAAGATGAACGGTTTGTTCAAAAAGTTTGTTTCATTCCATTTCAGGTTATTACTTACAGCAAAATGCAAATTGAAGTATTAAAATCTATACGTGAGCACAACAAAGACGCCGAGTTAACTGTTTATCTCGACGCAACCGGAAGTGTAGTTAGAGCTCCCTACAAAGAGTGTAAAACAATATTATACTACGCTCTAATAATTGCTGCGAAAGTAGAGGATACCGATATATCTACACAATTTCCACTAACTGATATGGTAAGTTCTAGCCATAATAGCGACGCAATCGGTGGATGGTTAAGATCGTATCGGTTGTACGTGGAAAAACATTTAAAAAAATGGCCAATATTTAATTCGGTAATTATAGATTTCTCATTTGCTGAGCTAAATTCCATTTTGGAAACATTTAATAGAATGGACATAATAGAATATTTAAATATCACTCATCAATGGGCTATTGGTTCAACTAATACTAATTTAAAAAGTATTGTAAAAGTGTATTTATGTTGCTCCCATTTAAGTCATACAATAGCCGATGATATTAACATCAATTTTAAAAACAATCAACAATTTTTAAAAGAATTTTTTGCATCCATTTTCATAATTTGTAGTTATAATACTTTAAAAAAAATCTGGAGACTATTTTCGATTCTGCTTACCAGTAAATACATTACAACAGAAGTACAAACTGCTTTAACTGAATTAACAAGCGTTATTAGTAATTTCAAAGTTAATAATGATTCTTTCTCAGCCGGTATGGAGTTTTCCATAAAAAATACTATAGAATATGACTTAAGAAACAAAACAAACCCATTATATGCGCAAAGTCCATTTTATTTAGATTTAAAAAAAATAAGCGATGAAATAATTTTGAAATCAAAATCTACGTCTGAGGCAGGAGGTGTTAATACATTCTTCAATCCAAAATTTTTGGAGACTAGTTTAAAGAAATACTTTACGTACTTACCTTTATGGTCAGGACTTTTAAGACATGGGCTACGACACAGCAATAGCCATGTTGAAAATTATTTTGCCGAGATAAAGCGGAGGTTACGAAATGCGAAAGCAATAGGGAAGCTTCCAACAAAAATTGGACGGTTTGTGCGAGAACTTCATTGTCGAAATAGAAACATTCATAAACGAATGAAAACCGGAATCCCAAAAAATTCGTTAAAAAATAAGCAAACAACGAAACAACATGATCCAGTCGAGCAAAGCTTCAACAGTTTGCAAAATAGTGAGTCGGTCTGGAAACGTAAACGGTCGATTGAAAATTTGACTCCAAAACGAGGTACATCGAGTTTTAAGTTGACAAATATTACAAATTTTACTAACTCATCTGAAGCTGAAAGAAAAGTGCAGTCAATTTGTATGTTAAGCAAAGGTTCAAGAACTCCAGAAATTATTTCGGATAATCGAAAGATTAATAGAACAAAACCAAAAGAAATAAAATTTTTAAATAAAGCTGCTACCAACACGGACAGAAGATTTTATGTAATGCAAAACGCTTCTAGTACATGTGACTATTTCACAAATTCTTGTACGTTCGATTCGTTAATGCACGCGTTAGCTGTTGCCACAGAAGAGGATATAGACCGTGTAAATTTTAAAGAATGCAACGACCGAGCCAAACAATTAATTTCGAACCTATTTGATAGAAATATGCAAAATTCATATAAAATTAGAAAAGAAATGTTAGCCGAAATTTATGGCGTTAATACAAATTGTACGTCAAATATAACCGAGCCTGCCGATCATGTACTTACAACTTTCCCAAGCTGTACAGTACAATTTAAATGTACAGTATGTTCAAAATTTTTTTTGGAAAAGAGAAAATTTTTATATATAAATTTGTTAAAAATCAAAGAGCTAGGAATATCCAATCTTGGAGACTGTATAGAAGAAGTTCCAAAACAAAAATGCAAACATTGTGGAGAAAAAACGTTCATTGAATTGCAAACTTATTCAAAATACGTATCAATATATACCGAACTCGATAGTTCAAATGAAACAAAAATTAGTATCGATGATATCCCTTCTTGCATCAAAATAGAAAATAATCAGTACGAATTGAAATCAATAATAGGCTACGAACCGTCAGCACAATCCCACTATGTTTGCTACGGAAAGAGGAAAACAAAATGGGAAAAATACGACGACCTCCAAACGTATGTGAAGATAATTAGAAGTACAAATAACCATTATATTCATCCACATATGGTAATTTATACTAAAGCTTAATAAAAAAATTAAATTTTTAAAATCACCTTAATAACCTTATTTTAATAATTAATATTCGAATAGTAAATATTTTGTATTTTTGAAATTTATTTTATTTTATGTTATGTTTGACTTATAATTTTTAATTTCATTTAATTTAATTTTTGATTTTCGTGTAATTTAAATAATGAAATACAGACAATTTTTTTTTTCAATTAATGATTTTACTCTCCTTTACAAAACTTAAAAACGAGGGGAAGGGGGCGAAGACCGAGATTCATACCTCCACGTGGTGCACCCCGGGTAACGCCAAATGAATCAGGCAGAAAAGAGGATTTGCAATGGGATTTATATTGATATACCTTTAATATTACACGCGATATTAGTTTAATAACACAACAATTAAAACTTTTCATCTCTTGTCAAGATAGAGAGCAGCTGAAGTAATAATATTGGTCTATCACCAATAAGCTTGAAAAATCAATTTAAATAAAGTTAGTGTATCTACTTGTAATTTTGAAAATTTTCAAAATATAGATTTATGATATTACGCAAATTCCCGGGTTATCTCTAGGATTTCCACAAATAATTATTTAATTTAGTCGATTTTTCATATCAAACATGAAGAACATCGAAACCATAAGGACAAATTACTTAAGATCAGGATCTTATAGTCGTAATTTCAAGATGAGCTTTTGGTATGGCTTAGGTGATAAATGAACCTTACTTTTAAACTTAATTTCCCGATGGGGTTATCTCTAGGATTTCCACAAATAATTATTTAATTTAGTCGATTTTTCATATCAAACATGAAGAACATCGAAACCATAAGGACAAATTACTTAAGATCAGGATCTTATAGACGTAATTTCAAGATGAGCTTTTGGTATGGCTTAGGTGATAGATGAACCTAACTTTTAAACTTAATTTCTCGATGGGATTATCTCTAGGATTTCCACAAATAATTATTTAATTTAGTCGATTTTCCATATCAAACATGAAGAACATCGAAACCATAAGGACAAATTACTTAAGATCAGGAACTTATAGACGTAATTTCAAGATGAGCTTTTGGTATGGCTTAGGTGATAAATGAACCTAACTTTTAAACTTAATTTCCCGATGGGGTTATCTCTAGGATTTCCACAAATAATTATTTAATTTAGTCGATTTTTCATATCAAACATGAAGAACATCGAAACCATAAGGACAAATTACTTAAGATCAGGATCTTATAGTCGAAATTTCAAGATGAGCTTTTGGTATGGCTTAGGTGATAGATGAACCTAACTTTTAAACTTAATTTCCCGATGGGGTTATCTCTAGGATTTCCACAAATAATTATTTAATTTAGTCGATTTTTCATATCAAACATGAAGAACATCGAAACCATAAGGACAAATTACTTAAGATCAGGATCTTATAGACGTAATTTCAAGATGAGCTTTTGGTATGGCTTAGGTGATAAATGAACCTAACTTTTAAACTTAATTTCCCGATGGGGTTATCTCTAGGATTTCCACAAATAATTATTTAATTTAGTCGATTTTTCATATCAAACATGAAGAACATCGAAACCATAAGGACAAATTACTTAAGATCAGGATCTTATAGTCGAAATTTCAAGATGAGCTTTTGGTATGGCTTAGGTGATAGATGAACCTAACTTTTAAACTTAATTTCCCGATGGGGTTATCTCTAGGATTTCCACAAATAATTATTTAATTTAGTCGATTTTTCATATCAAACATGAAGAACATCGAAACCATAAGGACAAATTACTTAAGATCAGGATCTTATAGTCGAAATTTCAAGATGAGCTTTTGGTATGGCTTAGGTGATAAATGAACCTTACTTTTAAACTTAATTTCCCGATGGGGTTATCTCTAGGATTTCCACAAATAATTATTTAATTTAGTCGATTTTTCATATCAAACATGAAGAACATCGAAACCATAAGGACAAATTACTTAAGATCAGGATCTTATAGATGTAATTTCAAGATGAGCTTTTGGTATGGCTTAGGTGATAGATGAACCTAACTTTTAAACTTAATTTCCCGATGGGGTTATCTCTAGGATTTCCACAAATAATTATTTAATTTAGTCGATTTTTCATATCAAACATGAAGAACATCGAAACCATAAGGACAAATTACTTAAGATCAGGATCTTATAGTCGTAATTTCAAGATGAGCTTTTGGTATGGCTTAGGTGATAGATGAACCTAACTTTTAAACTTAATTTCCCGATGGGGTTATCTCTAGGATTTCCACAAATAATTATTTAATTTAGTCGATTTTTCATATCAAACATGAAGAACATCGAAACCATAAGGACAAATTACTTAAGATCAGGATCTTATAGTCGTAATTTCAAGATGAGCTTTTGGTATGGCCTAGGTGATAAATTAACCTAACTTTTAAACTTAATTTCCCGATGGGGTTATCTCTAGGATTTCCACAAATAATTATTTAATTTAGTCGATTTTTCATATCAAACATGAAGAACATCGAAACCATAAGGACAAATTACTTAAGATCAGGATCTTATAGTCGTAATTTCAAGATGAGCTTTTGGTATGGCTTAGGTGATAAATGAACCTTACTTTTAAACTTAATTTCCCGATGGGGTTATCTCTAGGATTTCCACAAATAATTATTTAATTTAGTCGATTTTTCATATCAAACATGAAGAACATCGAAACCATAAGGACAAATTACTTAAGATCAGGATCTTATAGATGTAATTTCAAGATGAGCTTTTGGTATGGCTTAGGTGATAGATGAACCTAACTTTTAAACTTAATTTCCCGATGGGGTTATCTCTAGGATTTCCACAAATAATTATTTAATTTAGTCGATTTTTCATATCAAACATGAAGAACATCGAAACCATAAGGACAAATTACTTAAGATCAGGATCTTATAGTCGTAATTTCAAGATGAGCTTTTGGTATGGCTTAGGTGATAGATGAACCTAACTTTTAAACTTAATTTCCCGATGGGGTTATCTCTAGGATTTCCACAAATAATTATTTAATTTAGTCGATTTTTCATATCAAACATGAAGAACATCGAAACCATAAGGACAAATTACTTAAGATCAGGATCTTATAGATGTAATTTCAAGATGAGCTTTTGGTATGGCTTAGGTGATAGATGAACCTAACTTTTAAACTTAATTTCCCGATGGGGTTATCTCTAGGATTTCCACAAATAATTATTTAATTTAGTCGATTTTTCATATCAAACATGAAGAACATCGAAACCATAAGGACAAATTACTTAAGATCAGGATCTTATAGTCGTAATTTCAAGATGAGCTTTTGGTATGGCCTAGGTGATAAATTAACCTAACTTTTAAACTTAATTTCCCGGTGGGATTATCTCTAGGATTTCCACAAATAATTATTTAATTTAGTCGATTTTTCATATCAAACATGAAGAACATCGAAACCATAAGGACAAATTACTTAAGATCAGGATCTTATAGTCGTAATTTCAAGATGAGCTTTTGGTATGGCTTAGGTGATAGATGAACCTTACTTTTAAACTTAATTTCCCGATGGGGTTATCTCTAGGATTTCCACAAATAATTATTTAATTTAGTCGATTTTTCATATCAAACATGAAGAACATCGAAACCATAAGGACAAATTACTTAAGATCAGGATCTTATAGATGTAATTTCAAGATGAGCTTTTGGTATGGCTTAGGTGATAGATGAACCTAACTTTTAAACTTAATTTCCCGATGGGGTTATCTCTAGGATTTCCACAAATAATTATTTAATTTAGTCGATTTTTCATATCAAACATGAAGAACATCGAAACCATAAGGACAAATTACTTAAGATCAGGATCTTATAGTCGTAATTTCAAGATGAGCTTTTGGTATGGCTTAGGTGATAGATGAACCTAACTTTTAAACTTAATTTCCCGATGGGGTTATCTCTAGGATTTCCACAAATAATTATTTAATTTAGTCGATTTTTCATATCAAACATGAAGAACATCGAAACCATAAGGACAAATTACTTAAGATCAGGATCTTATAGTCGTAATTTCAAGATGAGCTTTTGGTATGGCTTAGGTGATAAATGAACCTAACTTTTAAACTTAATTTCCCGATGGGGTTATCTCTAGGATTTCCACAAATAATTATTTAATTTAGTCGATTTTTCATATCAAACATGAAGAACATCGAAACCAAAAGGACAAATTACTTAAGATCAGGATCTTATAGACGTAATTTCAAGATGAGCTTTTGGTATGGCTTAGGTGATAGATGGACCTAACTTTTAAACTTAATTTCCCGATGGGGTTATCTCTAGGATTTCCACAAATAATTATTTAATTTAGTCGATTTTTCATATCAAACATGAAGAACATCGAAACCATAAGGACAAATTACTTAAGATCAGGATCTTATAGTCGTAATTTCAAGATGAGCTTTTGGTATGGCTTAGATGATAGATGGACCTAACTTTTAAACTTAATTTCCCGATGGGGTTATCTCTAGGATTTCCACAAATAATTATTTAATTTAGTCGATTTTTCATATCAAACATGAAGAACATCGAAACCATAAGGACAAATTACTTAAGATCAGGATCTTATAGACGTAATTTCAAGATGAGCTTTTGGTATGGCTTAGGTGATAGATGAACCTAACTTTTAAACTTAATTTCCCGATGGGGTTATCTCTAGGATTTCCACAAATAATTATTTAATTTAGTCGATTTTTCATATCAAACATGAAGAACATCGAAACCATAAGGACAAATTACTTAAGATCAGGATCTTATAGTCGAAATTTCAAGATGAGCTTTTGGTATGGCTTAGGTGATAGATGAACCTAACTTTTAAACTTAATTTCCCGATGGGGTTATTTCTAGGATTTCCACAAATAATTATTTAATTTAGTCGATTTTTCATATCAAACATGAAGAACATCGAAACCATAAGGACAAATTACTTAAGATCAGGATCTTATAGTCGTAATTTCAAGATGAGCTTTTGGTATGGCTTAGATGATAGATGGACCTAACTTTTAAACTTAATTTCCCGATGGGGTTATCTCTAGGATTTCCACAAATAATTATTTAATTTAGTCGATTTTTCATATCAAACATGAAGAACATCGAAACCATAAGGACAAATTACTTAAGATCAGGATCTTATAGACGTAATTTCAAGATGAGCTTTTGGTATGGCTTAGGTGATAGATGAACCTAACTTTTAAACTTAATTTCCCGATGGGGTTATCTCTAGGATTTCCACAAATAATTATTTAATTTAGTCGATTTTTCATATCAAACATGAAGAACATCGAAACCATAAGGACAAATTACTTAAGATGAGGATCTTATAGTCGTAATTTCAAGATGAGCTTTTGGTATGGCTTAGGCGATAGATTAACCTAACTTTTAAACTTAATTTCCCGATGGGGTTATCTCTAGGATTTCCACAAATAATTATTTAATTTAGTCGATTTTTCATATCAAACATGAAGAACATCGAAACCAAAAGGACAAATTACTTAAGATCAGGATCTTATAGATGTAATTTCAAGATGAGCTTTTGGTATGGCTTAGGTGATAGATGAACCTAACTTTTAAACTTAATTTCCCGATGGGGTTATCTCTAGGATTTCCACAAATAATTGTTTAATTTAGTCGATTTTTCATATCAAACATGAAGAACATCGAAACCATAAGGACAAATTACTTAAGATCAGGATCTTATAGTCGAAATTTCAAGATGAGCTTTTGGTATGGCTTAGGTGATAGATCAACCTAACTTTTAAATTTAATTTCCCGATGGGATTATTTCTAGGATTTCCACAAATAATTATTTAATTTAGTCGATTTTTCATATCAAACATGAAGAATATCAAAACCATAAGGATAAATTACTTAAGATCAGGAGCTTATAGTCGTAATTTCAAGATGAGCTTTTGGTATGGCTTAGGTGATAGATGAACCTAACTTTTAAACTTAATTTCCCGATGGGTTATCTCTAGGATTTCCACAAATAATTATTTAATTTAGTCGATTTTTCATATCAAACATGAAGAACATCGAAACCATAAGGACAAATTACTTAAGATGAGGATCTTATAGTCGTAATTTCAAGATGAGCTTTTGGTATGGCTTAGGTGATAGATAGACCTAACTTTTAAACTTAATTTCCCGATGGGGTTATTTCTAGGATTTCCACAAATAATTATTTAATTTAATCGATTTTTCATATCAAACCAAAGGTACATTGAAACCATAAGGACAAATTGCTTGATTTGCTTATTCTCAAATATTTTAAAAATTTTATATCTTTGTTGGCAATGTCGATACAATGATGATTACTTGTTTTGTGTAACTACAAAATTAAATAATAAGAAAAACTGATTTTGTTATACAACACATCACATAGTTTACCAGGTAAGGTGGTTGGTAGTCACATACTTTACATTAATGTGTAGTCTAAATAGAGCAAATAAAAAACAACAAAATTCTTTTGTTGACCACCGATAACCAGAACACAAGCAACCGGTTGGCTACCCGAATGTCGCGGGGCCTCTCCCCGATACCGAAATACCAACAATAGCTGGTTGGCTACCAATAATATGGCTGGCCTCAACTGGCCACCCAAAATGCGTTGGGCGTCCCTCGCCCTGCAACCAAAAAAAATTTCGCCGTTGCGGCCTTGGTGCCGATCACCGTAAGTAATTGCTTGGGCGTTGTCTCGCCTTAGCGCTCGAGCGCGTGCCTGGTTGGGCACTATTAGGTTGGGCGTGCTTTCGCCTTATCCCGTAGCAACCGTTTAATTGAGAAGCCACATAATACGACACTGAGTTCTTAAGTAAAATCAACGACCTTAGTTAATAATTCACTTGTTATTTGAAGTGTTATCCCAACAACGTTAGATTTCGAAACAAAAAAACAAAAGAACTCTTAACAATTTTATTATTCCACACACAGGAAAAAAAAATAACAAATTAAGAAAAAGGTTTTTTTTTTTAAACAATTTTATATTTTCTTGTTACACTTTTTCGTATAAAATATTTTATTTATTTTTTTTTAATTACATATTAGTTTTGTTAAATAAATTAATAATCATAATAGAACCACACTAAGTACCGCGGACAAAATTATGATGTGTGAGATTTTCTCGATTTTATTAATTTGATTTCACAAAATTTATTTTTATTTTATTAATTTATAAAATTTATTTTTATTTTTAATCAAACCAAAAACTAGACTTTTTCTTTATCACTTTCCAAACAAGAGTTTTCTTTATAAAAATCAAAACTAGACTACCTTACAAAAAAAATTCTTACGCCGAAATACGACGCGCAAAACATTCCAGAACAATTGTCTTTCTTCTCTGTTTCTCGTTTACATCAATTCGCATTGATGTAAACGAGAGGCATATAAGAAAAACATTCTTATGGAATGTTTTGCTTTGTACACCACACTCGATACACACTGTTCTCTCTTTCCCAACATCTTTCTCACCCTCGCGCCACCTTACAAAAAGATACGTATAAAACAAACATCTACAAAAGTGGGGACAACAACCGAGGTGAATAAAAATACCAACACTGAGCAAACATAGAAAGTGGAGGCACAAACCCGAGGAAAATAAAAAATAAAATACAAACAGCGCTTGTTACGATCAGGTAATCGTAACAACGGGTGGAGCCCAAAATTGTTTAATGGGGCATTTGATTAGCCCATACCGAGCCTAAAATTATTCGATTGTCAATAGATCTTGTTTTGAGTTCTAATTTTGGTTTTGGACCGATTTTCGATTTGGGTTCTGCTAGCTTTAGATTAAACGACCTGAAGTTAGGTCAAAAACAGATGGAGCCCAAAATTGTTTAATGGGGCATTTGATTAGCCCATAATGAGCCTAAAATTATACGATTGTCAATAGATCTTGTTTTGAGTTCTAATTTCGGTTTTGGTTCGATTTTCGATTTGGGTTCTGCTAGCTTTAGATTAAATGACTTGAAGTTAGGTCAAAAACGGATGGAGCTTAAAATTTTTTAATGGGGCATTTGATTAGCCCATAATGAGCCTAAAATTATTCGGTTGTCAATAGATCTTGTTTTGAGTTCTAATTTCGGTTTTGGTCCGATTTTTGATTTGGGTTCTGCTAGCTTTGAAATTATAAATCCTTTTGCATGTTCTAGATCGACCCGAATAAAAAAATTTAAATAGGGCATTTAATTAGCCTAAAATTAACCTTTATTTTTCTAATTGTTTTTAAATCATTTTTTGATATGGGTTCTGCTAACTTTTTCTAAAGCTAGCAGAACCCACGCTTTAGTTTGTAGAGATGGAGCCCAAATTTTTTTAATGGGGCATTTAATTAGCCCATAATGAGCCTATCATTATCCATACTATCTTGTAATGTTCTGCTGTATGGGTTCTGCTAGCTTAAGGGACGTGAACGTTTGGTAAATAAAAGTTACCAAAAATTTTCATTTCTTTAATACTTCGTTTCCGTTTTTTTATCACCCCTTTTATGTAAAATCTATCGCCTGTTAACAATCAACATATAAACAACTCTTATAGGAAACGAACTGTTGATTGACTTTTCGATCAATGACGTGTTAATTGTGTCAAGACAACTAGTCGTATTGATACATGACCATTAACAGTACTATTTGATGAGGTCATTGGCATGGAATTTCCCGATTATTTTTCCGTCCAAACTCTCTAGAAATTATGTGTTTGTCCCAATCCTCTGTACTACCCTACATTTCCCATAAATGCTTAGACTGAATGCTTTGTTTAAATTTGTTCCTTCGTTGGCAAAGGATTGATTAGAGCACTGTTTTAGGCCCTTCTAACCAATATCTCTTTCTCGAAATTTACATAAAATGGGGTGATTCTCGAGTTTTCATGAATCGTTGTATGTAATGCACATGCGATTTAATCAATGTCTTCGTCCTAGTATCGCTTAATGCCGCCGCTTATTGCTGGTTTGACTTGTAATTGGCCTGGAGGAAGCAAACAGACTCCCATTGTCAGAGATTAAGATCGATCGAACTCCAAAAGTTAAAAAAATAATCTTTCAAAAATCCTTTGAAGATACCTTGCATCGGTCCTTCTCGCATCTTTCAATATAGCAAATTTTGTGAATGCATCTAGCACCACCAACAAATGCCGATTTGTATGTATTGATCTAGTATATGGTCCCATGTAATCCACCACTTTCAACTATACCACGGCTCAGTGGGCGTTTTCGTTTCTCCCATTGAAACTAAATTTTTTTTTAACAAACTCTGTGAATTCGCTACCATAATGGTGCAACCAGCGCCAGAGTCGAGCAACACACAACCCAACCAATCAACATCAATATGAGGGCGACCATCGAATTTCTTGGATACCACACATGTGACGTCTCCATTTTACTTTTCATCATTCTCAACATCCAGAACGTTCTTCATCTCCTTCGATCTATGTTTTATTTTGATTCTGCCTTCAAATACTCTTCTATGTCGTCTTATCGTTCCATTCTCTGTGAGCAGGCCTTCGTTAATTAATTCACTCTTTGGGATGTTGATTTTGGCCAAATTTGATTTTGGCACCTTTGTGATCTGTTGGACAATCAGTACCCCTCTCTGCTACAACACCAGAAACAAACACATCCTGGCTCTGACCAATAGAATCGCCCGTGGCCTTATTGTATGCATTTCCAACATGCCAATCCTCTCTTCTCCTCTAAATATGTTCCAACGAACTTCACTCCACAAAGAGAAATTTCTAACAGTTACCTTTTATAGTTAATTTTTTAAAACCCTATTAAAATTAGCCGAAAGTTTCCGCATCCGAAAGATGGTAATGCAGAACGCGACTAAGAATTTTGACCATTATTTTGACCATCGCACGTATCAGCCACCCCATATTGCCGACATAACCATATCAACGACACCCACACCACCAATTCCTACATTGCCGAAACCCACATATCGTATGCATGTAGGAAAGGAACGTACCCTCAATGTAGTGCCAGATGCTCTGTCACGAGCTTCCTGTGATTACTATAGACGATCAATGGAATAACACACCTGGATTGAAGTGATTCACCCTACTTCATGGATGAAGAATATTTGGAAAGGATACGAAAAATTGAAGCCACTAGGAATGTCACAACCAATTTTAAGATAAAGAATGGTAAAATTTTAATCTGTCCAGCAACCGGGTGGATATATTTCGAGGAAGCAGAATTGCCTCATTGAAAGTTAGTAATACCCGTTCGTGGAATACCAGCTTTACTTAAAAAGGCTTATATCAATCTGTCTGGTGGGTACATGGGTATTTAAAAAACTGAAGAACTATTGAAAAGATCTTTTTTTGGACTGGAATAGTGAAAGACGTTTATAGCTATATTCAAAACTGCCATATTTGAGACCAAATATGGGTGAATAGCGAGAGAGCATCAGGCCGATTCAACAACTATACTTGGACTTTTTAGGACCATATCCCCGCTCCAGTAATGGCAATTGCTAATCGTTTTAGCTATTAAAACCAATGCGAAAACGAAGTTTTCGGATAATGGTAAGCAGTTTTTATCTCATTTGTTCAGTAATTTAATTGCAGGATTTGGCATAAAACACATTAAAACCCCCTTTCTTGCACCTCAATGTAATACATCCGAGCGTACGAACCGAACTATCTTAGCTTGCATTAGAGCATACCTTGAAGAGAATCATGTGGAGTGGGATAGGTTCTTACCAGAAATTGGGCCAATAATACGAAACGTGGTGCACAGCTCCCCTTAATTATCTCCGCATTACCTAGTTTTTGACCAGCATTATATTGGGCATGGTCAAGATTACGAAATGCGGAGAGTCCTGGGTTATGAAGCTGATAATGACGCTCTATTAACTACATAATCAGCACGCTTGCAGTTAGTACATGAATCCGTATTACGACATCCACGAAAGGCGCATATGAAAAACGAGCGGTGGCGAATTATACCACCAGTTTTCAGGAGCCAACCACGAGATTTTATTGTCGAAGGTGTTACTAAGAACATTCCAACAAAGCTGTGCAACGAACCGTTTTTCAGCGAAACTAGTTCTGAAGTTCATCCCAGTTGTGGTCAAAGCACGCATGGGACACGTAGTTTACAAATTTGAAGATACTGCAGGTAGAACCATTGGCATTCACCATGCCAAAGATATCCGACCGTGGCCGCGAATAACAAACTGCGTAATCTTAAAAAAAGCTCTAGCTTTCGTAGGCTCAAAACACATGAACTCCAGTCGTAAACCGGCTCTAGGTAGAGAATCCGCAACTTCATTATCTTGATATCGCGAAGAGCACAATTGCCAAAACCATGCCACCAATCAATGGCCACCACCCCTATATTGCTCGATTGTTCAACTTAGTTATTGGTCCACTCCTGAAAAAAAAAGCTTCAAACGCACACCGAGTAAGTGCAATTGCTAAATGTTGGTCAAAACAAACTCCATTAAAAATATTTATCGTTCAAAAAAAAAATCAAAATTGACGCTCTTATCGACGAAGGTTAATCGTTTTGTCAAAATTGTGTAAGATTAGACCTCCATTATTGCTAAGAGACCAAAGGACCTGAAGCAAAGCACTAAAATTATAGCCACACTAAATAATGACTAATAGTGAAACAACAACAAGTTATTTTTCTATTATCTGCCTTCATTTGCGTCATACCTATACCCTGACATATTTTCGATCTGCGACTTTGGCAATAATTTTGGATCTTCGCTTAATTTTATTTTGATATATTTCAGATATATAAACATCTTTTATACCTTTTAAGGCCTGAGTGATCATACCCTTGAACACATTTAAATGATGTTAGTATACAATTAGTGATTCCATTCATTCAACCCCAATATTTTTCGCGAGTTAATTTGTGTTTTGTAGATCCTCTGTTGTTTTTTTTCGTCTTCTAGGTAGCTAAATCTCTAAAACATTTATTAAAGGGACATAATGGAGGTCTCATCTAAGGCTAATTTGAGGAGACGAAAAACTTAGTGGAAAAGATTTTCAATTTTGATTTTACTTCGTCCGAATTTTTTTTTCAATGTTTAATTTGTTATGAGCAACACGTCCCAGTGTTCCAACCATCAAAATAAATTTGAAAATTTGTAGCCAATATTTCCAAACATATAAAAATGATGATTGTGAAATACACACCAAAAATTTACACTCTCTCTCTCTCTCTCTCTCTCTGGCACTATATCCCATCAAGGGATTTGGCCGCCTCAAATGAGATTTCATAATCATATTTTCATTTCGGATAATGAGTGATTAATTCATTGACCCTAAACCAGCCATGAAATTTTTTCACCACTTTGCCACCGAGGCAAAAAATTTACACTGTTAAATTTAAAAATATTCCAATTGGATTTGTTTTGTAGTGAAATTAAAACATTTTTATAAATCTTTAACATTTACATTAGATAAGTCCATAAGTTCCTAAGAGTTCTAATTTTTCTGTTACCGCTCCTACAGACGTTCACAGTTTTTAAAATGTAATTTAGGATAGCGTAGACAAAGTTGAAACACTGAAATGAACATGGATAGTTTAAAATGATATTTACTGTGCCATACAGGCTACTTAGAAATTCCATAAATTTTAATAAATTTTCAAATTTTATTTCACCGATCCTAGAGATGTTCACAGGGTCTCACCTACATGGCCAAATAAATCAGTCAAAATCCTATAAGTGTGGTGAATGGCGTCTAAGTATAATGATTTTTAACTTTCCCAGGGACATTTATACGTTTACTGTTATATCCCATAAATATCAGAAGTTATTTGTGTTATGATGTTAAAGATTATATAAAAATGTTTCAATTTCACCACAAAACAAATCCAATTGGAATATTTTTAAATTTAACAGTGTAAAAGTTTGGTATTATTTTTGGTATGTATATCACAATCATCATTTTTATATGTTTGGAAATATTAGCTAAAAATTTTCGAACTTATTTTACCGGAAATACTGCTATCATTCTCATAAGTTATTTCACGATCACGTGAAAATTAGTATAGATGACGCATAAACTCCCAACTCCGATTCTAATATATATGTAATGTTGACATCCGATATCAAAATAGGCATAAAGGCATTTATCGTGCTTTTTAATGTAATACTCCGTACGCAATTAAAAAGTAGATCCGAAGTTGTTTGATGTTATTATAGTTGTATCTCGACTAGAGGATCGTACCTCATTCCGCATAGAGGGATTTGATTGCCTCATTAATGAGATTACATAATCATGATATTAATGTGTGATTGGTCCATTGAATCCTGAGTTTTTGTATAGTTCATTTATATTCTGTAACCATTAAAGTTTTATAGCGACATAATGTATTGTTCCATATTTCCACTGTAATAGATAAATCCAAATTATTAAGATTCAGATTTGTTTCTCACGCTCTCGTTTAATGTACAATGTAATATGTATACATATTATAAAACTTTTTATACAAATTGTTTTTGCGCGAGTATGCAACTGAATGTTATAGTGAGTCACGTTTCCGTATAGTAATGGAATATTTATGTCATTTTCAGCCGGAGCTTTTCTAAAAAAAAGTTCATTTCATTTTATGTACAGAAAGCTTTTAATATTTTAATGAAAACGATTTTTCTCGCATAGAATTTAGAATGTAGATCAAATTTAACGCGAAACAATAGAAATTTTAAATATTTAGCACCACCCACTGCATCTTTACAATTCCATTTTGTATTAAAATAGTGTTAATATAATTGATATGTGTCATAACAACAGTACATCATTGTCATCAAAAGCACACACACACAGAACACAAAGAATTTTTTTTTTCGGTTCCATAGGAAATATTTAAATTTTGTGTTCCCGCTAAGTCACGAAGATGTAATAACCCAGAATGCATGTGGTTTTTAAGTTTATTTCAAACCGAATACATATGAAGTACAAAAAATAAAAAAAAGGCGACGCCGAGAAGAAATGTTAATAAAAATAAATTTCAGTTTCAGATGTAAAGCTCGAGGCCAAAAAAAAAAGGTTTTATAATATGATTATATGCTCTCGTTTTTATTTTATTTTATTTTTTTATGTTGGCAGGGAAAACTAAACATGACTAAATAGAAAAGCTTTTATTTTTCTATATATTTTTTGTACCATTTTATGTTTGTGTTGTTTACTTGCTTACTTTGTGTCCCCGCACCGCGCCATATTATAACACGATTTAGTCGTGTAGATAAGAAAAGCTCGAGTATTTTATAATTTTTGTTGTAGTTGTAAGTACGTTTTTTTTTGCAGTTTAGTTAAACAGAAATTACAAATAATTTAATTATACATACAATTTATTTATATATGGGGTGTACAGTAGATTGGATAAGTATAATTGGTATGTCGAATACAATTTAGGAAAGGTTAAAATCCTTGTTTAAACTTTTATGTATATACAGTTATAGGGTTTCACGCAAAAATTGTACTGGATAGGTTAGGTTTTTTGGTTGCCTAACTTAAATGTATTTGCCCAGCAGAAAGCATTATATAAAATTACAAAAAGTTTAACATCATATCCAATTTTAACCGCACAGAAGACAGATACCAAAAAAAAAATAAACTCTCCGATCGATTTTATTTTTATTTGGAACCATAAATTTTCATTTGCTATCTGCTCTGTGTATCAGGGGGTGGTTTGTGCGAGAAAAGTAATTTTCCAATTTTCTAATTTTTAAATTTATTAATTTACTGTGTGTATAATATTATGGTATGTGAGTACATGTTATCAGAAAATTTGTTCCGAAACAAAAACATAAAAAAATATTTTATATAAATTTTAAATTAAAGTTTTATTTAGCAAATAAAATATTTTTATAACGAATAATGACATGCGGCGGCAAATAGTGTTGGTGTTACGGTTTATTTACAGATGAGATCATTTTTTTGGTTTTTATAATGCTGGAAATTGGTTTATATTATAAAATCTACTCGTATATAGAGCGGACTAAGTCTAGTTAGTGGGTGAAAATCTGAACAAAAAACTAATCAATAATTTTTATAGTGTTTGCTGCATAACACTGATAGGGAAATTATTTTGTACCACGATGCGGCGGTTTTAAGCAATTTGAAGCGTATCAAATATTATTACACAATTTATCAAATACGGGGTTGTTCCGTAAATGTATGTATTATAAAACTGCTGAATCCTCGCCGATATGATGATCATGTAGAGATACATATATGCAGCTGACCCGAAAGCCACCACGAGAAACGCCTTTAAAAATATACGTGTTTTTCTCAGCCAAATCCAGTAAAAGGCCCTTCAGCATGTATATGAAGTCAAGCCAAAAAAGCCTCTCAGCCAGAAAAGATTTTTTTTTTCAAATTGTGAAACATTAAGAAAATCTTAATTCGCAGCCCGTAAAATTCAAAATTTTGCGTAAAGTGGAAATCCATCCTGTCCACTTAAAGCAATTGTAAAAATTTGTCGTCATTAAGTTGGCACAACTGTCCTCTATCTTGACGTGAATGCGTCCCACACATCTCAAGTGTGATGTGCAATTTTTATAATGAATAAAAATATCGAACAAAGAATTTCTCCCAAATTTTGTATTGCTTTTAGTCAATTGATGAAAGAAGAGAATGAATGTACCATAGTGGTATAGGATGCGATTAACTGAACCCCAATACACACTATGTGGTCTGAAATGGGTGATTCACTTTGTAAACTACCCCAGACGATGTGCTGTTTAATTGATAAAGTGGTGCCGCACGAGTTACATGATAAGATCTTTGTTTATTTGGATGATCTTCTGGCCACGTCGTCCAATAAAGACGAGCATTTCGAGCTACTTAGGTTATTTTCGCCGCACAAGTGGTACAGTTGTTAAAGCTTCGACACTTGGATCGGGAGGTACTGGGTTCAAATCCCATCAGAGGCTAGATGCGAATCGAAACTTTGCCATCGATTGGTGATCGGTGATGTTAATAAATACGACCAAGACCCTTTGATGGAGTGCACAATTCAGCGCCGACCCACCGTCCACGTCAATGTACAGGTTGACATGGAGCTTGCAATGTGCAAGTCGTAAAACTGTAGCTGTGTAAGTCCTAAGTAAGCGAATGGGTTAATGATGTGGCGTGAATGTGTGGTATCACAATGGGCCAAAAGAGTGAACTATTTGGGATTTATTGTAGGAGACTGGGGGCTAATACAGATTTCGAGAAAGTCGAAGCGATTCGTAAATTTCCTCCTCCCATTTCCCTTAAACAAACATGGAGATTGCTAGGAATGAGGGGATGGTACCAGCGGTTCATTCCACGATACTCAGAAGTTACAACACTAAAAACGGGCCTACTTTAAATTTATTTGGACGGGGGATGCACAAACTTGCATTTGAAAGATTGAAATACCTCCTAACCTCTGCTCCAGTTTTGACTAACCCGGATTATACAAAAGATGAAAAAGAAAAAATCGCCCGATTGCTTATATGTCAAAAAAATTAAATGTCGCACGATCAAAGTACTCAACCACTGAGCTAGAGTGTTTGGCTGCGGTCCTTGGCATAAAAACAAATCCGCCCATACATCAAGGGGCATTATTTTTCCATCATAACAGATCACTCTAGCCTAAAACGGTTGATGTCACAAAATGACCTCGATGGTAGGTTGGCGCTGAAGCTTAAAATTTCAAGCTTTTGATTTTGAAATTCAACATACCAACGAGGAACTCAAAATGACGTACCGGATACGCTATCGCGTATGTATTGTGGCTCCGTAATAACTCCTACCCTTTGCCAAATAGATCTTTCGTCTAGCTCCTCTCAGGATACTGATTATGTAAATTTACGTAAAAAATTGAATCATCCCCAGATAAGTATCCAGCATTTAATCGATCCAGAATTGACATAGATACATCTTTATGGAAATTATGGATCCCTTCCAGCATGACCAGTTCAGTAATTCGAAAATTACATGATCCCCATTTAGCTTGTCACGGAGGAATTTTAAAAACGCTCGAATGAATCAAAACTCTCTACTACTGGCATGGGATGCGAAAAGAAATCTACGATTATGTATAGCTAAATGCGAAGTATGCAAAATCACCAAAGCCTCAAATTCTCTGACTAAACCACCACTTGGACACAAGCAGTTTGCAGAGAGACCGTGGCAGAACGTTTATGTCGATCTTATGCGCCCTTATCCGATCCGAGATCAAAACATGATAACACTTGCATTTTAGTCATATTGGATGAGTTCTCGAAGTTTGTGCTACTTAAGCCTCTTAGTTCGAGCACGACCAACAAAGTAATCACCTTTCTACAAAATGGAGTATTTCTCGTGTTTCGGATACCTGAGCAGTTCCATTCAGACAACTCTTCGGTTATAATATGATGATGAATGGACAAGATTATAGGCTTTTTCGAGATTTGCGTTCGCTTGGAGAAAATACTACCGCTCTGCCTATACCGGATAAACTGTCGATAATACAGACCAATGTTATTAAAAATCTGGAAATCACCATTAATAAATATTCTAAGCACTACAATCTTAGAACCCGACATATTAATTATCAGCCTGGCCAAATCGTATTTGTGAAACAACATCCATTGAGTGACGCTTCGAAAAATGTATGCGGCAAATTCTTCCCGAAATTTACCAAAGCGATCATAATCCAGAAAATTGGTAATGTAAATTATCGCTTAAAAGACAGAAACAGTGAAGAAGAAATTACTGATTCAATGAATCAATACAATTTTTTTGCAGCAACGGCAAAAACATAAGATATCGATTCAACCATAGCCAATAATGTTATTTTTAATTTGAAAATTCTGATTGTCATCATTCTCGATGAACAACCGACATCTCGATTTTTCAACCGGTCTATCGTTTCAAATTAGGTACTCAATTATGGTTGATATTTATACCATAATTCGGTGTAATTTTAGCAAGAAAAACAAAAGATATAAAAAAGCTCTCGATATCAAGTTTAGTAAAGTGGTAATGTAAATTATCGCTTAAAAGACAGAAACAGAGGAAACAGAGGAGGAAAGGAATAAATCACAACTCGGAAATAATTCGCCGTGCTGGTTTTATTCCAATACAACAATTTTGTCCAACAAAAAACATATCAGAAGCAGAAAAAGAGATAAAAACGAACAAAAGTAAATCAAACTAAAAATGGTGATTAATGGAGGGGCGAAAAATAAATTGAACAACAAAAATGGTTGCTGAACGTGATTAATTATGAGGGCAAAAAATAAATTGAACAACAAAAATGGCTGCTGAATATTGAGTTCGAAACCAATGTGCCTTCGCTCTGGTCGCGCGCACAATGACCGCTATTCGGCGCTCGATTACAAAATATATTAAAATTTGAGGAAAAAATTGAAAAGGAGAAAAATAAAATAAAATTGAAAATTGTAAAAAATGTGAACTTAAATAAATTTACTTAGACTGCAGATCAATTGTCGGGTCCTTTATGGAAATCCCGTTGGGCATCCTCCCGCCATGGATAATACAAAATTCCGTTGGGGGATGCCCCGCCAAAAACCGCCATTATATATGAATGGCCTCAACTGCCCACCACTTAGTTGATCACGCGTGGCGGCACCTCCGCCGGAAAATTTTGCCACGTTGCGGAGCCTATCACCAGGCAATACCCGCTTGGTAACTGTGGTACTCGTTGGTAGTTACGGCACCCGTTATACCGCGAACGCCTCGTGTTGGCTGCTCGACTATATAATGGCAAAGTGGCCTCGATAATTAAAAAAAAAAATTTGGGCGTTTGAAAAACTTGAACCCCCGTTTTTAAATTCGGTGCCCGTTAATAAATTTGGCACTCGTCGAAAATAAGGTACGAGTCACCCGTTGTTAAATCCTGAAATCGGTACCCGTTGAATGCGGCGAGCTTCAATTGGCCGTCCTTTACTGTTACGCTCGATCCCTATATTTTTATTATTATCCCAAGTAGCACCAAATAACTTTATAGTTTTATGACCAAATCTCGACGTCGGTGCAACCGCTAGAAACATGAAAAATTAGACATTTTGAACTTAAAACTAAAATTTCTTATCTATCGGTCGGTCCGACCACCATACGACGGTATCTTTTACCAGTCAGTATCAAGTTATTTTTTATCGAGTTGACCAACTTATTTCACATTTTCTAACTATTATCCGACTACTATAAATTAATGGTCATTATTTACCCACGTGCCGACTCTTTAGTTAACCGGTCGTTTTACCCGATTTTTAATGACCAGTTG
The DNA here is from genome assembly GCA_932526605.1 of Nephrotoma flavescens. Classification (NCBI taxonomy): domain Eukaryota; kingdom Metazoa; phylum Arthropoda; class Insecta; order Diptera; family Tipulidae; genus Nephrotoma; species Nephrotoma flavescens. The sequence goes on from OW052220.1 coordinate 220,948,339, forward strand.
GCGACTTTATTGTCATTTAAAAACTGAAATCTATCTTAAATAAGTTATTTGACATATGCACGACGACGAAATAACATTTTTCACGTATCACAATTTTGTTGACTCGCTTGACAATTTTATCGAGAATATTATTTATCGACAAACGTCAAATGTACAAAAATTTATTATTTATAAATAATTAAATATGGATCATTTTAAATTAAAAAAGAAGCCATTTAAACATTCGTCATTATTTTTCCGGCAAGTGAAATTTTACTTAAACAAACCCTTAAATCTAAAAGTCAATAGAAAAAGTAATTTTGACAATATTAAGTTAAAAAAAATAACGAAGTTGTTGCCAGAGTGACAAATTTGTTGGGAAAATAGTTTATTTGATTTTGAAATAACTTTTTTGTGTTTTTTGAGTCTTCTATGGGCCTATTTTTTAACTAAACCCGAGCAAGCAGTGCGCTGCCAAAAATACTCTGTGTTTTTTTATTCAACCTGAGTAATTTTACCCTGCACACTGTGTTTTTAAATTAATGCCAGTGTACGAAGAGCATGCAAAGTAAAAAACAAGTTATTACTCTATGCACACTGGTTCATTTGGCACTGCACAACCTGTGCTCGGTGTATAATACTCAGGGCAAGCCTGCTTGCTCGGGTTTAATTAAAAAATAGACCCATTATAACTTCTTGGTCATTTTCATATACACTATGAAACTCGCCATTTTTTCTTTAGATTTCATTACCAATTATTTACTACTGAAAAACAAAATTTGTTATTTTGATAATTTTCATGACTATATGTTAATATAGTATCATAATTTTAATGACGGGGATGTTTTTGAACAGATTTTCTCTGCTTTTATAGTAATTTAATCATATTTAATTATTTTTATTTTTTTGAAATATCAACTTATATTTTAAAATAAAGAAATTATGGAAGCCCGTAAGTTTTGAGTTGGGAGACAGGTACATATTTACTATAAAACAAAATTTGTTTGAAAAAATAAGCCGTAATTAACACCAAATTTGAATTATTAGTTTAACAATGATTCTATAAATTTTAATTTTTATAAAGAACCTTTCAAAATAGGAACATTTGACATTTGTATTTTTTTATAAAACAAGAAAAAGAAATAAATAATATTATGAAAAAGACAGCACGATTATTTACATATATTGGAAAAAAAAAGTTCCCTCTCCACAAAATTTAATCCGAATGACGGACGAAATTAGTTTTTTTACGAACGTAATAGTTGTATAAGCGACTCCCATCTAACTAAAATTTCAGTCATTTGAAAAGACAAATAGTGGTTATTACGACGTTATAACAACCTAAGATTTATTCCCCAATACCGTTGTAGCACCGTTACCATACCGTTGTACCAACATCGGCTAGCCGACCACTAGTCATCCAGCTAACGGCGGTACGACGTTATCCCAACCCATTTGTGCTACTTGGGATGCACTATACAATGTAACCACCACACGTACCAAAACACGTCTTAGGTATGTAAATTAAATAGTGAAAGAGTAATCAAATAGAAAAAAAAAATTCTTTGGTTTCAATTTTCAATTTATTTTCACACAGAAGCACCCAATAAATAAACAATCGAAATTTTATATTTATTATCAAAAATAACTTTTCAAAAAAAAAAAAAAAACAATTTGCGTTCATCACAAAAATAATACAAGTATTAATATTTGTGTTATTGTGTTTTTTATACACATACAAATTGTTCATAAGAAAATTATACACAAGAAATTTTTTTCCCAAATCAAAATGAAACTCGACTATCTACGACATTCCAAAACTAATGCTGTATAAGATAGAGGAATTTTGACAACGGAAAATAAGAGATTACATTACTGTCATTACTGTTATTGGCAGCACAATCACTAAAGAGAATTAATTTTGTTATGTAATTACCGGTGGAAATTTTTTATTCATTTTGTATATATTTTTTCACTAAATAAAACATCTCAACGGAATAAAATATTAGAAGTGATCCTTAAAATGGCAAATTGATTGATCTCCGAAATAAAGAAACTCGGTATATGAATTGTTGAAATTTAACAACATTTCGCCTTTCCGGCATTTCATCCATTAGCAACCAACACTTACGGTTGGCTTTTTAATAGCTTAGGTCATACTGAGACTATATGGAAAATTTGGGGAAAATTCATGGACTAGAATTTGCACTAGAATTTTTTGATTTTCTGGGGTCATATAATTTATTTTCAGTTTCTGGACAATATCTCAAAAACTTCCACTAGTAACCAATACTTTCTGTTGTTTTTCTAATTAGGTCATAATGAGACTATATGAAAAGTTGAAAATAACTTATTTGGCCGCAGAAAATTCTCAATTGTCTAGAAACTGAAAATAACTTAGATTAAAAAAATTTTAGTGAAAATTCTAGTCCATGAATTTTCACCAAATTTTCCAAATAGTCTTAGTATGACCTAAAAGCTATTAGAAAAACAACAGAAAGTATTGGTTACTAGTGGAAGTTTTGAGATATCGGCAAAAAACTGAAAATAGCTTATATGACCCCAGAAAATCAAAAAATTCTAGTGAAAATTCTAGTCCATCATTTTCCCCAAATTTTCCATATAATCTCAGTATGACAGTGAAAGAAAAGCCGGAAAGGCGGAATATTGTTAAATTTTAACATTTCATATACCTAGTTCCTTTACTTCGGAGATCAATCAATTTTAAGGATCAGTTCTAATATTAATTAATTATGTCTAGTGATGGTGCTGCCGCTTGCGGCGAGTAGCGAAATCTCGTATTTTCCGCTGTCAAAATTCCGCTATCTTATACAACATAAAAAACTAGACTAGAAAAATTTTCACACCACAAAAAAACCAGAACAATATTTTTCGTTTGTCTTGCGCGTTACTCGCCAATATCCTTTCACACCGCACATCGACAAATCAAAACGAACTCGTACCACAAAAATACTCTTCTATATTCTTACTGGTCGCACACATGCACAAGGTGTACATTGGTCTTGCTCTCAAAGAGGAATGTGCAAAACGTGACTGAGAGTATAAAGGCTAATTTCCACTTACAAAAAAAACCTTAGTGTCAAATGCTCGAGAACAGATGGCAATGCCATCAATAAAAGGAATCATTTATTCGGAGGTAATGAAATTAAAAACTCAAAAACAAAACCACAATGTTATGCTCCTTAAGGTGTCGTAACACACAGACAAATCATGTTTTCGCTTGAGGAGCGTTTCGAAATATTGACAACTTATTTTCAAAGTCAGTGTTGGGTAGCCTAAACCGTGCGTATTTTGAAAGGAAAATGTGGGTCGTGAAAGAAGGCTAAGCGGAACGGCTATAGAAAAAATTGGTGAAGATTTTTTTTTTTGCGTTGACACACTCAGAGAAAAACTTGGGTCAAAAAAACAAAAATCTGAGTCTGCTTTGCCAAAATCTAGGTGATTTTCGATCAACCAAATCTCTTAGTTAGAAAAGCGAAATTAAAAAACGAATAAAATTTTAATTAAAATACCCAAATCGTGGTTATTTAATTTTTAACTTAGTTAATATAAATAAAAACATATGGTTAGTTTAATGGATAGAATTGGAAAATGATTGGTAACAGTGAGTGACTAACTATTTTTTAAATTAACCAAGGGAAAAAATTATTTTACTAATTTGTTATTATTATTTTATTAGTTAATTCTACCACATTTTCATAGTTAATGTAACAAAAACGGCGGTAAATGTTGCAAACATTTCATCAAGGTGGGGTTACCAAACCAACACGTTGGAAGTTTGGTTTCGCACTAATGAAAGATTAAATTCTTTTATTGATTCGCTAGAATTTAAGTCAGCCTCAACCAGTCAGACTTAAGAGCTTAAGTTACTACGGTTAGTGCTACAATCACCAAAATTTTATACGATTCTCGTCACAAATAAACAACTGACCTCTAAAATTGTGGTAGTCATACCGCTCTTAAGTTTGGCTGGTTGAGGTTTTAGTTTATATGACAAAACTTATAGGTCAAAATAATTAACTAAGATAAACCAAAATTCTTGGTTACTTATAACAAGAAAATTGTTTACCTAACAAAACTTTTTTGGTTAAATCAAACAAAACTACGTATACCAACATCCTGGTAACTCAAGTTTCATTCAGTTTTTGTAGTAACCAAGTAAGAAAATACCAAGTTTCTAAATTAAACAAGAGATTTGGTTTATCTAGCTCAGAATTTTGTGTTAAAAGAACCAAATTAATTTAACTATATATTTGATAGTAATCTTTTTGCTGAGTGCATATTAGGCGTTGCTTGATACTCGCTGGCCATATCTTAGGCTATACCTATCTCGCTGATAGTGTCAAACAGTGCTAGGCTAAGTTTATTTCAGGTTTAAAGTGGTCTCATATTTCAACTTCTGTTATTGAAAGAATTTATCCGAATTTCAGAGGCGCGGGTAACTTTTTCTTGGTGCCTATGGAACCTTCCTAAGCCTCGCACAAGCGGAGTCTTACCAATCAGGTTAATGGTTGGAAGCTTTATAACAATTTGTATTTTGTAAATTATTTTGAATCAATTTACTTAAATCAGCTGTAAGCTGCGACGTTTGATAAGTTAGGTGGGAACTTAAAACATTTAATGGGCATTTCAACATAAAACTTAAAGTATTTTAGTGCAATGTGTGCAGTTTATGACAAGCAACACAGTGTATTTGTCTTGGGTTACTCCAAATTCACGTTAGTTGTATATGCATAAGTGTGTGGGCAGGTCCCCTAATTGTTAGTTAACCAGCTATACGGGGTATTTGAGTACCAATATATTCAGTAACAGATTATGAATGGTGGTTTTTGCATTTAATCGAAACCACAAAACAGCAAAAAAAATTTTGATCAAAAATACAATTTCGATATGATTGATTGACAATCAACGCAGGTGTGAAATTAATTTCACATGTAATTTATTTGTCGCAAATTGTATATTTCCCAAACCTATACGACTATAAATGTGTTACATCGGAGATTTACAAAATTTATCATAATGGTTTCGTAAACACACCCAAACGCAATTGGTAATTTCAGTAATAATATTATTTTTCCTCAAGATAATACAAAGTGGGTCAATACAAAATATTCGTTTTCAAACGTAAGTCGACATAAAATCAAGATAATCTAACTTTAACATTGATTTGTACACCAATTTTTAATTTATTGCCAGACAACTAAACCAAGTTTGATCAAATCCACAAGATTCGATTTGATTTCAATCCCACATATACTTAACGAAAAAAAAGGAAAAAAAGTTAAACGACAAACATAAAATAAAATTCGGAAAGATCCTAGATTTAAAAGAGTAAAAAAAAAATTCAAGCGAGTGAATATTTTATACATATTCGAGATATAAGAATAGAATTTATTTTTTTTCTACTGTCTGACGGTAGCAAAAAACAAAAAAAATAAAATTGAGAAAGCTCTACAATAAATTTTTATTTTATTGCATTTGTGGATGAGATTTGATATAAGACAGAATACATAAATAAAATAAAAATTTAATTCATCAAGAAGCAGCGGAAATTTCTTTAAATCGTGTAAAAGCCCCTCCTTATTGATTCTACCCGCTATACCAAAGCGATGTGTACTATCAGTTTTAATTTCGTGTGATATTACTCTCCCGGAAAAAATTTATGGCATGAAAAGGACATTATACATATTTTTTGGAATCCCACCAACAATCTAGTATACATATATACAGATAACACAAGCCACAGATGATATACCAGAATACCAAAAATCCTTGAAACAATTTAAAATATTCATTATTGTAGCTCTGGGAGCAAGAGCTTTATTTTTTTTTTGTGTGTGTTGTGTTTTGGTTTCATTTTCATTTTCCCGGAAAAAATTATAATTTTTCTTTTATTTATTTAATTTCCCCATCACATAGCGACATATATGTATATGTGTACAGCACGCACACACGTATACGTTTCTCGTTTGGAACAGCAGCAGCAGCAGCAATCTAATTTTAAAATTCACATATCACAGCGGCGTGCGTATTACTTTAATTTTGATTGTGTGTACTCATGTTTTGGGAACTATATAAACGTACAACAAGGAGATTAGTCACTCATACGTGGCGTGAATGAATTAAAAGTTTTAATCGAAAATCTGAATTGGTTTTGGGTTATGCTTAATCGTAAACGAAAAGTTGGTGTAGTTTAAAATTAAACAACATTGAAAAAATTGTATCAGCGCTGATGCATATGTGAGGATATTGCTAAAGTTTTACTAGTAAATTGGCAAAAACATGTTTATATAGCAGTGTGAAGTGTTTACTTAATCTATGCTGAACGTTTATATGTGTTGGTGCATAACAAAACGATACCTGTATTAAGCGGAAATAACGTAACTCTTAATTTGTAAGTTTTATTTTAAATATTTGGCAATTATCTTTAAAATAAAAGCTTCGTTATTAGGAGGCAGTGGACATTGTGAGCTTGGGTATTGAAAGAAAAGGTGCAGAGTATAAGTAAAGGTGGGGTAGCAGTGGAATGTAAAGGTCAGGAAGATGTGTAGAAATTAAAGGGGAAGGCGGAGGTATTCATGAAAAATAAGTTCGTGTTGGAGATACCGAAAGCTAGGACTATGTGTTTGTGAGCAGGTGCTATAATTGTTCGAGTCTAAAGCATATAGCCAGAGAACGCCCCAGTAAAGAAAAGGCATTGTGTTGGAAGTGTGGAGAAGAGGATCACTTGGCTAGTAATCGCAACAGGGAGCCAAAGTATGTAAACTACGCGGAGGCGGTGGAGAATATGAAGTTAAATGTAGACTACAAGCACTCAGCATGGGATGATAAGTGTCCAGCGTATGTAGAAAGAATAAGGAGAGTAGTGAAGCGGACGGCAAAATCATATTGACATGAGAGTGTAAGGGCAAGTGGGCATGTAATGCTTGTAAATGCCGCGGCCATATGAAGTAGATTGAATAAGATTGCAGAGGTTATGAGAGATTTTAAAACATCTGTGTTGTGTGCAACAGAAACCCATGTTATAACAGATGATGGAGATGGTACTTTGCGAATTGAAGGGTATATTCATTATAGATGTGACTTTAGCTCCAGGCACACATGTGCAGTTCTAGTGTATGTGATCGAGAAACTAGGGAGTAGGCTGATAAGTCAAGTTAGTAAGCCGATGCAGTACCGGATGCTACCGGTGTTGTATTATGGATCGAATGAAATGTTTTTGATTTCTTTTATAAAATAATACTTTATTTATTATTACAAAACGTTATTTATTATGTATATATTTTATTATAATTTTTATTTATTTTTTATTATTATTATTATTTATATGATATAAATTGTGGCTACTTGCTTGCCAAAAATAGGAATGACTGACTGTTCTAGCTACGTCTCTTTTTTATCGTTTTTTTTTTACTTATCTATTTTTATATTTTAGTACAGTAATGAACGATTTCACCCTATTAGTACTGTACAGTTGAGGACAAAACTTTTGTACATAACACCTTTGCCCTACGGTGAAGATAAACCAGAAGGGTTTATCTTTAAGTCAGTCTCTGTTTTCATTAACATTAACAAGCTCTATAAACCAATTTAAATACATAAGGTTTATAACAAACTTAACGAACAATTGTATTAATGCATGATTTAAAAGTAATACATATTACGAAAATTGAATTTACATATGTAAATTTAAATTAACAAAATTAAGTAAATATTTTATAATATAACCTTAAATTATCAAACATTTTAAATTATCAAACAGATTTTTTTTTTTTTAGCTTGTTAAATTTGTCAAAACTTTCTTTTCTCATAATATTCGCTTTTCTATATTGATTCAAAACTGATTTAGTATATTTAAATGAATAACCGTTGCTAAATTTAAAATAAAGAAAATTTATATATAAAAAAATGAAAATATTGTTTTAATAAAATGGAATTACCAAAATTAATGATCAAACAACTCCTCATAAAAATAGTAACATTAGAATTATCACGTTTGAAATAATTTCAAACGATTATTATGAACAGTCCTATTCTTTCGATTAATACGTATTGTGGTGTTTTCATCGGAATTTAAATTTATAATTGGATATGGTCCAGTCCACAAATGATCGAACTTACCTTTATTCGTAACGTCATTTTTCAATAACACTAAATCCCTAACTTTGAATTTGGTAATATTCGAATTTCTATCATAGTAAGTTTTAAAATTCTCTTTAGCTTGATTTATTTTTTCCCTAGCTAGCTTCCAGCAATTCTGAAATTTATGTTCCAGTTCAGAAGCATATGAATCGTAATTATAGATTGGTTTGGGATTTCATTGAATTGATGTAGGAATATTTGGTTTATAACCAAACACAAAGCTCAAAAGGCATGTATCCTATAGATGAATGAGGTGTTGAGTTACATGTAAATAAGGCCATCGAAATCCATTTATCCCAACTATCGACATCACTCGAGGTGAAATTACGTAAATAATCCCCTAACGTTCGTTGAGAGCGCTCTAACGCTCCGTTTGATTGTGGGTGATAAGCGGTTGTGTTAATCTTTTTGATATTTAATATCTTGCACACATTGGTAAATAATTCAGACATAAAATTAAAACCCATGTCCGTAACGATTGAGTGTGGGGACCCAAACAAACAAATACATTGGTCTCCGAATGCTCGAGCAATTGCTGTAGTTTCTTGATTTGGAAGACAAACGGACAGTGAAAATTTTGATAGATCATCCTGAAGTGTTAGAATAAATTTGTTTCCATTTTCTGTAATAGGAAGCGGTCCTACTACATCTAGAAACAACTTTTCAAATGGGGACTTAGTTGTTGTCGTAATTTTCATTGGACACTTGTTCGATTTACCAATCTTGTTCTGTTGGCACTGAGGACATTTCCTTATAAAATTTCGAATAGTAGTCAACATTTTCGGGAATTCATAATACGATTTTAATACACCCTGATGACCACCAAGAGGATTAAAATGAAATTCATGTAATAATTTTTCGAAGTCCCGTTGATTATCCAGTTTAATAATATTTTGGTATTGAGTTAAATTAGTGTTACTATAGTATTTAAATGAGGAAGAATATTCGGACTAGTTGCATTATTTTGTTGTATAGAGCCACTGATATCCGTTGTATCAGTTGGAATCGTTTATTTCGATTTTGATCTAGTTAATATGTTGATATTGTGCGGTTCTTTGCTGACCATTCGAATGTGATATTTTTTTTAGAAGTGCTGTAAGGGGTTCAGCTATGTTTAAGAAATTGTTTATAAATCGCCTATAGTAACTGGAAAGCCTTAAAAATGATTTTACATCCTTCAATGTTTTCAGTCGAGGATAATTTTTTATTGCTTCTATTTTTGACTGATCGGGTCGAGTCCCTGTTTCTGTTATTGTATGTTATTTAGGACTTAGTATGCTGATTTCTTTCCTCAAGAATTTACATTTTTTCGGTTGAAGTTTAAGGTTAGGTTTTCGTAAGCAAGAGCGAATTTCAAATAATTTTTGGTTGTGATCTTCTAATCCATATCCATACACTACGATATCGTCCAGATATACAAAACATTTTACACCATTCAAACCAGAGAGTACAGAATTCATCATGCGCTGAAAAGTGGCCGGAGCCTCTTTAAGTCTAAATGACATACGATTGAATTGGTAATGCCCTAAATTCGTGCTAAATGCAGTTTTTTGCTTATCTTGGTTACTCGTTGAGAAGTATAGTTTGATCTTAAAAGCTGATCCAAGCTATCGATAATGTTTGGTAATGGAAATGTACTGAAACAGTAATATCGTTTAATCTTCTATAATCTACAACAACTCTCCAACGCTTGAGGCCATCTTCCTATATATGGACTATAAGAATTCTCAATAATATTAGTTTTTAACATTGTTGCAACTTGTTTGTCTATTTCTTCCTTCGCTGAGAAGGGTAATCTATATGGTTTAACATTTACAACCCTAGCATTGGGAATGAGAGAAATTTCGTGTGAAATTGTATCGGTTTGTGTAAGTTCATCACCTTCTAAGAAAAAAACATCGTTAAACGAATGACAAATTTTCAATATTGAATGTTTTTCTTCTAGTTTCAACATATGATTCAAGTATTTTGAGTCTATTTTCTACAGGATTTTCCCATTTATTTAAATAAAAAATTTCAAACTCTGGTAACGATTTTGGCATTAAGTTTATTTGTTTAATTTCGATTGGAAATTCATTTGTATTTAAAATTGACAGTTGAAATTGAGAATTTTTCGTTTTAATTAAAGAATTTCCTGTGCACACTCCTAGCACAACTTTCATGGATGGACAAAGTAATTGGAATTGTTAGGGAGAAAATGGGATATAATATTAATAAATTTTTCGACTCGAGGCGGTATAACTTCATTTACCAAAAATGGATAGCAAAGCGGAAATTTTTGTGAAATGTTAGTAGTTAGAGGTATTTCCAAAACTTTATTTTTGTAATCAATTTTACAACCATAGTTTTCCAAAAAATTTTTACCTAGTATACCCATAGATTTTATAGGGAAATCATTATTTACCATATGAAATTTTTGCGAAATTGAATCCGAATTGTTTAATTGAATGTTTCCCTCGCATAATGCAAATGTTTGAATTTTAATGGGTGTAATTCCAGTAATTGTGCATTTTAAATGTGGGAAGCAAAGCACATCATCTTTTATGAATTCCTTTTTTATAATGCTAATATCGGCACCCATGTCAATTAAAAAGCTAGAGCTTTTATTTGTTAAAATATCGACATTTAGATCCTGAACGAGTGAATTTCCGTTTCCCGATTCTTGAATGGTTTGTATCAATGGCTTGGTATTATGTTGAGCACGATTGGCTTCGACATATTTTCTTTGACGACAATTTTTTATGTGATGCCCATTTTTTTTACAATATTCTAACTTATAATACAAGTAAATTTTATAAATTCCTGGGCTGGGATAACTTCACATAAAAGTAAATGAGGTTTTAATTTAATAGTGTTGCCTGATTAAACTTTTTTATTTTCTGAGCTAACTTCTTATACGTGAGAAATTATAATCCACACTCGGGTAAAATGGGTGGGATAGTAAAAAATTAAAAAAAAAATATACTAAGCTACAATGGCAGAGAGCTCCTATTCTTGGAAATGGTACCAAATATAATGAGAGTTCTTAGGGCCGCACAAAAGATATCTATAGAGACCTAAATACAACCTATGGAATATGAATTATTAGTTGGGGTTCACATTAGTAACAAAAATAGTGAGGACATCCTTATCTACACTGAGAAAAATTTTGGGTTTGTAAAATTAAAAAACGAAGTTTTTAATTTCTAAAAGTTAGAAATTTTTTTGTATTTAAAAAGTATTTTTTTGGAATTAAATGAGATTTTTACAAACTAATGAATAGTTTTTTTTATTTTAATAACATATTTTATAAAATGATTTATAAAATACTTTTAAATTTAAAAAGTTTATTTATTTAAACAGAATAATTTATTTCAAAAGAAGAGTTCTAGAATTTTAAAACAATTTTTTTGATAATAACGACAGCTTACGAAAATGTTTATATTTATTGTTTTGCAAGAAATTCCGTTGTTTTATTTTTTAATTCGTCTATATTTTATATAATTCGCCAAATCTATATGTTCTTGTGTTATACTAAAGGTATGAAGGCTTGAGTTTTTGGTTTTGGTCGTTGCAATTGCAACCTGATGAGCAGACCAATTTTTTATCAGTACGAAACCATACTGCCAAGAAAGAACTTGCGGAAGTTCTCATTATATTATTTTTTTTTAAGGGTTGTGCTTGTGTGTATTTTTACACAATGACCCTGGGGGTTAAAAATTGGAGAGGGGGAGTTAATTATCTACTTATTGTGGTAGATATATAATATTATGAATGACCTTGACTTAAGAAAACTGTGTGGGATTTGTTAAAAAATAACTATTTAAAAATTAAAATAAAACTTTTAAAACTAGTTTTTTATTTTTAAAAAACAATCTCTTAAAATTTAAGAAAACTCTTTGAAAAAAGTAAGGAATGTATTTTTGAAAATAAAAACGAGAATTTTCGCCTAAAAAATATATGTATATTTTATTGATTTTATATGTATATTTTTTTATTTTTACTGTTTTTTTTTCTCAGTGTGGTTGCAAAAGGGTTTTCACAACAAGAAGGTGTTGATTACAGTGAAACGTTTTCACCTGTCGTCAGATATGATTAAATTCGAACTATTCTAAGCATTGCCACTATTGAAGACTGGAATATCATGCAATTTTATGTTAATACTGCATTTCTTAATGCTGAACTTGATACGGTAATTTTCATGAAGTACCAAAAGAAGTAAAAAGCAAGAACCCAAACATGGTATGTTGTTTAAAAAGAAGTTTGTATGGCCTCAAACAAGGTTCAAGAATATGGAATCAGAAATTCACAAAATTCCTCAAAGAATTTAGCATGATAAAATCAGATGCAGATAACTGTGTTTTTCGTGGTGAAACAAATGGTCAAAAAGTAATATTACTTTTGTATGTGGACGATGGTTTGGTTTTATCTCCAAGCAAAGAAATATTAAACATAGCCATGGACCACTTGTCATCAAATTTCAAAATTACTAAAGGATATGAAAATCATTATGTTTGATTAGAGTTTGTTCGTGATCGTGAAAATAAAAGGATGTTTATCACTCAACGAGAATATATCAAAAAACTGATTGAAAAGTTTCAAATGAACGAATGTAAAACAATCTCTACTCCAGCCGATCACAATATTGTTTTACAAAAATCGCAAAAGGAAGAGAATGAATCATTTCCATACAGACAAGCTATTGGTTCATTCATGTTTGCTGCAACTGTTTCTAGACCAGACATTTCATATGCAGTGAGAGCTGTTAGCCGATATTTGGAAAATCCAAATTTAATACATGTCGGGGTAGTTAAAAGAATCATTCGATATCTCAAAGGTACAATTGATTATGGTATCGAATACAGTGGGCGAACAGTCAGTTTAAATGGTTTCACCGATTCGGATTTGGGTCGTGATATTGATTCAAGACGATGAACTTGTGGTTATGCATTTTTTATTGAAAAAGTAATTATCACATGGAAAAGTTATTTACAGTTGCAATCTCAACCACTGAAGCTGAGTATATATGGCTGTTTCTGATGGAGCAAAGGAAACAGTTTGGCTTCGTCAATTATTAAAAGATCTTGGATATGAACAAGAACGAGCAACTACAATCAAAATCGACAATCAAAGTGCAATTATGCTTACCAAAAATACCGAGTTTCATCAAAGAATAAAACATATTGATATAAAATATCATTTTATTCGCGAGTATATCGCAAAAGGAGTTATCGAACCAGTTTTCGTATCAACGAAGGATCAGATGGCAGACATGTTTTCTAAACTATTACCAGATCCACAATTCAAGGAAAATGTGTCATCAATCCGTTTAAAAAAATATTAATTAAATTAATTAGTGGGAGTGTTGAAAATTAGATTAATTCATTTAATGGTATAATTGCTTTCATTATACGTTTCGTTTACGTTAATAAACATTATTATTCAATGATTTATTTATTTATCAACTGCTTGTATCTGCAGGCACACAAAGAAAATCAATAGAAATTAAACAAATTATATGAAAAAATCAGCATACATCTTCTAAAAATTCAACAATATTACATGCCGATTTCATCAACTATTGTTGAAAATCACATTTAATTTGTTTCATTTAAATCATAAATTTGTTTAAAAAGTGTTTAAATATAATTTTATATTGTTTAAAGGTAAACATATTTTGTTAATAATTCAATAATATTCTAAATATTATTAATAACTTTTTTGTTTAAATTCTCTCCTTCAAAAGTTAATGTTTAAACAGGAAGTTAAATATTTTTTACGTTTAAACGCTACAGTTACACTCAATTATTGAAGTAAAATCCAAGTAAAATTTGTGAGCACAAAAGATATCTATAGAGATCTAAATACAACCTGAGGAATATGATTTATTAGTTGGGGTTCACGTTAGTTACAAAAACAGTCAGGACATCATTATCTAGGGATGAGAACAATTTATAGAATTTTGTATTACAACCAAAAATATATTAAGAATTTTTAGATCAACTGAGATAAGCCTAGAAATCTAAACACAAACTCATGTATATGGGCTGTTAGTTGAATTCCAAGGTGAATTAAAGAAAAAATAATCAGGAGCTCACCAACCAGGTGACCACTATTTATACCACTATTTATAGAATTTTCCATTATGATGAAATATAGGAAAAATTCAGTGCTTTAAACTAACACCGACCAAATTAGCCCGCCTCAATTAAACCTATACCATAATTTGTTACACATTTATTACAATTTATTAAAACAAATCGGAAATTTAAATACTTGAATTTTTGAATTTATTTCCACAAAATAAATAAAAATAAAACAAAACAATTTTCAATTTTTTTAAAATATTTTTTATATAATAGATGAAAAACTTTCTTTGTGTGATAATTTGTATATTATTTTAGAGACCGGTTTCAGAAATATTTTCTTTCAGTCTGTATTTAAAAAAACCGAAAAATTTTTTATTTAATTTTTATTTATTTTATGGAAATAAATTCAAAAATTCAAGTTTTAAATTTCAATATAAATAGTGTTAATTATTGTTTTTGTGATAAAAGCCATGGACAACAACAAAATATGGATTCTTTAATGCCGGTAAATTTCACCCCAAACATTATTTATAACAAGAAAGTAAATTTGACCAAATATAGCACTAGAAGTCTTGTTGAGGGTAAGTCAACCTTATTTTGGTGTGTAATAAAATATTTTTTTTTGTTATATTGGCATCATTATACTATCGGGATTGACATCGACGATATAGGTTTCAAATTGCAATACAAATGTGGGTTTTGTCACATTTAATAGTTTAGCACACAAGACCGCCACCAGATTTTGGATTAATTGTTACTCGATGGACCTTGTAGACGGTAGGTGAACCTTATTCAGGTGTGTAATAAATTCTTTCTGCCAGATTACACGGAATTGGCTCCAAACGGTATGAAACCTTTACCGTTTGAGTGAGTAATTTTAAAGGTCGCTTTTACCACCTTTAATAATTTATTACATCAGACTGCCACCAATAATAGGCCAAATATAACTAGGAAATATTGCTCCATGGACCTTGTGAAGGACAGATCAATCTTATCCAAGTCTATAATAAATTATTTGTGTATCAGGTTACACTTAGTTACATCCAATGAGAAACATTTCACTCAATACCGACTATTTTAGTTAGAAAATATATTGAGTTACTTCCCATCCAGGGGAGGGACGGTTAATAAAATATTGTATTATGACCAAATATAATAATAATTCTCAGGCTAACTAGCTAAATTTTATTAACTGTCCTTCCCCTGGATGGAGAACAACTGAATATATTTTCTAACTTAAATAGTCCACATCTAACAACTCCATATACCTGAGGTTATTTTTAGATCTCTATAGGGATATCTCAATTAGCCTTAGAATTTTTATTTTGTTTGGTCATAATACAAAAACTGACCCCTCCCCTGGATGGGTAGCAACTGAATATATTTTCTAACTGAAATGATCCCCAACTAGCACCTCATATACCTGTTGTTAAATTTAGATCTCTAGGGATATCTCAGTTGGTTAAAGAATTTATATTATATTTGGTCATAATACAAAATTTTATTAAATGTCCCTTCCTCTGGATGGGGAGCAACTCAGTATATTTTTTAACTGAAATGGTCCCCATCTAACACCCCATATACCTGTGGTTGTGGTTAGATCTCTAGGGACATCTCAGGTGGTTAAAGAATTTTTATTATATTTGGTCATAAAAAGTTCTCTAAACTGACCCACCCCTGGATGGGGTGCTTTTGAATTTTTTTTTAACTGTTGAGTCTCTAACTGACACCTCATTTACCTGAGGTTGTGTTAAGATCTCTAGGGATACCTCATATTAAAGAATCTTTAATAAATAATTTTATTTACTACTTTATTGTTTAATTTTTTGCTAAGAATTATGAATACGTTTTATTGCATATGAGCATGTTTTCCTTAGCGGTAAATGCAACACGTTTTCTTCTATATCCTTTATCATAAAATATTTTTTTAATTATTTACTTTGCATTCCCTGAATTAAGGCTAATTTATACAGTAAGTTTGATAGTTAGTAGTGTAATGCTCGTTCTTTGAGAAGTTAAATATAATTTTGAGTAAAATTAAATATTCATGTAACTAGTCGAGATAAAGTGGTTTTATATTATTCAGTTTAAAATTGACACGATTTAATAATTACACCCAATAAAACTCTAATTTTCGATAATGTTCCGTCTTACCCACATATTATCACAAACACAAACACAATTACTAGCAAAACTAGCAAAAGATTAGCATTTTCTTAAAAAAGCCATGTCTGAACTTATTTCAGAATTTCGTTCAAAAAAATAAAGATGAAATGTAGGGTTTCATACTGATTTAATCCGGATATAACACATATGTAATTCGTTGTACAGGGTGTCCCAAGGTTGGAAGACCAAACGAAGCAAGGTGATAGGGGAGCTTATTTTCAAAAACAGCTAAGTAAAGTTTTCTCGAATTGTTGATGGTGCAAAAGTTATTCCACTTTCAATGTTTTTTAGTGAAATCGAATGCGCACCCACCAAAAAATTAATTTGAAAAAAATCAACAGTTCTTTTGTTTAACTTTCTTTTTAAATACGATCTAGGAGAGTGTGCCTTTCCAATAAAACTATTTGATAGGCATGTTCTGTCACATAAAAACAATGGTGTTGTAACGTCTTTTTGTTTTTCAAATTTTTTTGTTGATGTTTAAATAACGCCAGCAGAATAAGAATGTACTACAAAAATTTGACTCATGAAAAAATGCTGACCATGAAAAAAAAGTACAATGTTGTCAAGAAATGTTTTGTAACAACGTTTTATGGAGTGAGGAAAAATGTTTTAAAAGGGAGGAGATAATTAATATCCATAATTTGCAAAATTTGCACTATTGGGCAAATCTATTAGTAATGTGGCGTCGTCGGTTTCCAACAATTTTGAGTGAACATGTAGGCGGGAATAGTCGACGGAAAATTGATTGGTCCATTTGAACTCCCACGTCAGATCGACGGGGAAGTCTATCTAAGTTTTCTACAAAATGACTTGGATGGATTACTTGATGACGTTTCTCTACAAAGACATAGAAATATGTGGCTGCAGCTTTGGATTGGAAGGGGAGAATCCATTGTTTGTCCACCGCGGTCTCCTGATCTTAATTCTTTAAGTTATTTTCTGGCGACGTATAATCGAAGCATCAAATATTATTAAAAGTAACGAAACGGTCGAAACGCACTAAGCAACGATTAGGAAAAATTTTATACGGCGACGCCGATTATGTATTTTGGCAAATGGCCACACTTCGAACACTTATTATAATATTTATAAAAAAAATAAATAATAAAAAAAACTAATACAAAAAATTATTTTATTCATTCTGTTTTATTTCTGACAAAACAACGATTTTAGAAATCGAAATTTTGTGTGCATTTTTGAATAAACACTATTAACTTTTTCATAAAAATTGATAAAAAACATTCTGTTGTAGTTACTGCTGCAATAGCTCTTTGTGTGATGCCATTTTAAATTCTGCATATTGTTCTGATAGTTCGTAAAATTTCTGTAGTATACTCTTTTCTCACTGGCGTTTTATTGGAAAGGTACACTCCTCTAGATCATATTAAAAAAGAAATTTAAAAAAAATAACTCTTGGATATTTTTAAATTAATTTTTTGGTGGGTCAATAAATCACACTAAAAGTGGAGTAACTTTTGCACCATCAACAATTCGAAAAACTTTACTTGACAGTTGTTGTTGGAAATAAGCTCTCCTATCACTCTGCTTCGTTTGATCTTCCTACTTTGGGACACCCTGTATATTATAATTCGCTTGATTAAATAGTTTATACTAAATGTTATTCTTTTACTCTTTTCTTTACAAATGAAGATTTACCTGCTACCTCCAAGTAAACTGACGTGCACGCATACATTAAACGTTCATAAACCACAATGTATATTTTGCTGTACTTCCGTTAAAAATGTGCAGGCAAGCAGTTGGGTTGTCTCATTAGGTTAATAAATTGTTATATTAACTTCGGTCTGTTTTCTGGAACGTGATTCTTTTACAGATCTAATCGCTAATATTTCTGAATATATTTCACAAATGTAGACGTCAGTGCTTGGGTCTCGAAATATGTCAGATCCCGAATCTTGTTAAGCAGTAGATGAAAAAACGATTATTGTTTCTTAGATGCGTTGCTTAAACTCGCGTAATGACGTGACACTTCCTAGTGGAATAAAGTCCTGAAAAATGGGTTGCCTTCCATAACATGAATGAAAGTATATTGCCGACTGCCTGCAGATATTGGACTTCTAGATGGACGGTTACTAAAAGAATGTTTCATTTAGACTGCGTAATGGAGACTTTAAAATTCACCAATTCGCTTGATTGCCGTTCGAAAAATATGAAAATATTCCAAGGGTTCCGAGTCATTCCTAAGAAATTACAAAAACAACTAAAAGTTTGAAAATATTTGTAAAACACATATGTATTGGGCATAATTCAGCGTAGATTGGTCACTTGGCTAATTAACTGAGCGTAAACTTTTCTATCGAGAATTAAAGTTTTAACGACATTTGAAACGTTTGTGACGACTACAATTTTCAGGAATATTCCAGAAATCTGTAACAATTATTTCTGACAAAGGGGGGTTCTGAAAAAGATGGAGATGCAGATGGAGCAGTGACAGACACGAGCTATAATGAGGCATTACACAAACTAAAACAAAGGCATAACCAGAAACTCTGTACGGTCAATGCCTTCATTAAAAATTTCTTAGAATAATCCGCAAACATAAAAACTGACAAACGCAACAAATATCATAAAAATTACGGATGCTCTTGATAAGTCAATTAGAGAACTTAAAGCACTCAGTAGGTCGAGGTGCAGGGATGGGCGGGTAGATTACGTAAGGTAATCTACGTAGTTGTCGACACGTAATCTAGCACGTAGATTACATACCGATTTTTTGCTTTTCAAACGTCGACAACGTAGACAACGTCGACAACTTACAAAATGACATTAAAAACTAAATTATTTTACGTTAACCGCACTATTAAAATTGATGAATAATTACTTAAATTTAATTCTAACATTTTTACAAGCATTTTATAAATTAAAAATAAATTTAAAATCTCTGAACTAGAGGCATCTATCTATCTATCTAAAACTTTTGAGTATTTCAATAGATTATATGCTTTGTGCGCCATCTTTTATCAAATAGATGTATCCCTTTTATGTTTTACTAACACAATTGTGTGGGTACGGCAAAAGTACCATGTCAAAAAATTATTATGGTTTTTTACTCGCACATTTGTGTGGTTTGGACTTTAATAGTCATTTTTTTTTGGTTGAAAAAGGATATGTAAACGAATAATTTATCTTATTTGAAGATACTACAATAAATCAAAATTAAATAAAAAGTCAGCATATAAATCATAAATTAACTAATTATTCGCCGCGTAGTTATAGTAGACGCTTCAAAATTTCATTCGAGCGAAATCACCATAGAATCAAACGTTATTCAAATCCGCAAATATTATATGACTTTTTTCGATTGTCAAAGAATTTATTTCGATAATGGATAATTATTAATTTATTACACAATTTATGATACAAATGTTAGGCACAGTGTGTTTTAATGATTTACAAATACAATCAGTAGTAAAGTCAATTTATGATGAGTTTTATTATAAGTTTCGATAGATGGCGTAAATTAATTTTTCAAGTAGTTCTCGACGTTGTCGACGTAGTCGACGTTGTCGACGAGTTGTCGACGTTTTCGACGAGTTGTCGACGAAATCATGTAAAAACTAGTAGTCGACGCGTAATCGCCCATCCCTGTCGAGGTGTCAATAATGTGTCGTCAGACGAAGCGAAGGCATTTTGTAAGGATCATAGATCGGGTCCGAAGGTTCCTAATCAACAACTTATGAAGATCTCGAGAAGGAAGCTGAAAACGCTAACTACTAGGTCAGCAGTTCCCCAAGGGTTACTATCAACGGCGTTGATTAAAATCAAAGACATCATAGTATGGTCAATGGCTAACATACCGAGCGCTACTTGACCCGGCTTCACAAACATCATTCATATCTGAAGCATGTATGCAAGATTTAAATCTTAAACGTCAAAATGTAAACTCGTAAACGTATACGGAGAAGCGGGCGAGAGAGAGATTTTCCTCCAGAAAAGAGGAAGATTAGCTCATAAGTTTGTCATTTAGTTGCCACTTAAACAGCCGTGCAGTTTGCTGGGAACTAAATGCAATGCAGCATTAAATCAATTAAAGACAATGGAAAAATTTGAATGAGAAGGTGAATCTGAGCAGTTATGTATACAGAATGTATATAGAAATACACAAAAAGACTGTTACACATTTTCCGAGGTCACGTATTTCTACTTTACAATCGCAAAACAAATTTAAATTTAAAAAAATGTGTCAATTGGCATGGCAAAATAAATCTAGTAACCATATTTCGCCTCGCAATTAAATAACTTGCGACCAGATAGAGGATATACCCCTAAAACCTATTTTTAAGAGCATATTTTTGGTTGCCCTAATAATGACATTTATTTAAATCATCCTAAAAATTTTGTGTTTGTCAAACATTGTTGTTGTTGTCAAAATAAAAATGGCAGACATTAACACATAATATACTAAATGAGGACTAGCAAAACATATACTCAACAGAAAGTCATTCGAGCAAACATTTCCAGAATAAAGGGGCACTTATATCTATATTATTCTGTTGAGGCGTGAGGAGTATTAACACACATAACAGTGATTTTCCATACAAACAGTTGGTAATTTAGTTTTACCGCATACGCCTATGTAAATTTGAACCGTTAAATTTTTTGATTTTTTAATTAACGTTAAATTATTAAATCAACAAATTTATATTATTTAATATAATTTAATATATACATAATTTAATATAAAGAAAATATTGATTCAAATTCAAGTGATTTTAAAAGCCAGGATTAGGTAGAACACCGTTTTACATCAGGCAATATGACGACGAATAAGAGATACACTTTTAATCTCTGGACTTGTGGATGATATTCTAATCACTAAAAATATTGGAAACGTATTTGTGGCTTATTTTAGTTCTAAAAATTTAATTAAATAAGTTTATAATTCATTAAGAATTTTAGATTCACTAATAGAAACAAGTATATCAGCCATCATAAAGAAAATTAAAAAAAATCGATTTTGCGGAGCCGATGTTTCTCCAAAAAAGGAATCCGCACAGTGCTCTACTGTCCACCTTAACCCATCAATGACAAAATTTATTGTATGACAGTTATTACATTACAGAAATTATAATGTTATCACTCCAAATTTTATTGAAATTTTCACCAATTTCACATACATAATGCACCTTTGTACTGCGAAACTGATTTTCAGAAGCACCCTGTATATTTCCAACATTCCGTTAAATTCAAAAACAAAAACAGTCAAAAAATCAATCATATATCTACGTCTACTTATTTTTTAATTACGAATTTTTATATAAATAAAATTAAAATAAAATCATATAAATTACGTACCGTATTTCTCCTTCTCCGTATTTTTTTTAATTAATCCATATGAAATTTGTATAAAAAACATCAATCCAATAAAAATAATTTTTAAATAAATAAAATTAAAGTAGAAAAAATTCATTTTAAAAACAAAAAACACAGCAAATTATCGATATATTTTTCGTAACTATATATTTTTAAATATTTATTTTTTGGTTCTTGTTATAATTAATTAAATTTTATTTTTCGATATTGTGTTTTTTTTATTATTATTATTTTTATTATTGTTTAATTAAAATTCACAAGTAATAGCGCACACAATAGATTATTTGCAAATATATCCACATACACGTACACATGTTATTATTACAACAAACGGAAATTTTTATAAAATAATTAAAAATTAAAATAACAAATTTGTATAAAATAAATAAAATAAAATAAAGAAATAAAAATTTAAAACAATAAAAATCACTTATTTTAATATTTTTAAATTTTTTTTTTGATACTGTAATTTTTTTATTTTTTATTGTACAATTTAAATTTATTTTTTGTTTTGTAGTTTGTTTTAATTTTTATTAAACACAATATTATAAAAATTTTATTTTATTATTATTATTATTTATTGAAATTTTTGTTATGGTAGTAATTAAAAATAAAGTTAAATTATTTTTATTATTAAATTTTAAAATTTTTAAGTTCATTTTTGTATTATATTGTTGGATAATTTTCTCTATAATATTTTTGTTGTATATGGGTGTGTAGCAATATTGTTACGTAACTGCTGTACATATGGAGAAATAATGTGATTGTATTGGTCGTTGCTTGGACACTTGAATTATAGCTGAAAATAAATAGAAAAAAAATAAAAATTTTAATTTTATGCAATTTAAAATGCAATTTAAGTTGTAATTTTTTATTAAAGTTAATTAGTTAAAGCAATTAAAATTTATTTTTCCACAATTAAGTTTTTAAATTTATAAGTTTCATTTCGACACAATAATTAACTGTGAAGGTTATACTGTTAATAATAAATATGAATGAGCCAGTATATAGCTGATAAAATACTGGGGAGTAAAAAGTTCGGTTTTTTTGGTAATATTTATTTGGTAATAAATACCACTATTTAAAAATGAAATTTTATTCCAAATGGAAAATTGTATGTGGGACCTTGTTCAATAAGCATTATTTTTATAGAGCATTAGGATATATACGAAGAAATAATGAAATTTTATATACAAACTAAACCAAAAATAATTCGAAATTTTGGGTTATTCTGGATTGACAGCCATATAGTATTTTTATATCAAGGTTTGGTTACCACAAGACATTGAAAGTTTGGTTTTGATCTAATGAAATAATGAATATTTTGTAGTTTGGCCACTGCATTGTGATGACACGACCGATTTTTTAATACAAAGAATTCATTGTTTCATTAGTTCGAAGCCAAAATTCGAAAGTCTTGGTAACTGTAAAGACAATGATGAAGGCTAGTTGAGGATGAAGTAAGTAATGATTTATTTCATTATTTATCTACAGTATTCATAACCCTATAAGCAATGTTAGGTGAGTATGATTATATGATTACAATATTTACATTCATATGTTACATCTCTCCCTCCTTTTTTTATTTTTTTAATTTAATTTAATTTTTACTATCACATTTATAAATCCAATTTGATACTTGGTTTGACTATTCTACCTAATTGTGATGAACTCATTCGCAGTCTTATTGTTGTTTGGTGAACTGCGACTGTTTATTGACTCTGCTGTAGACTCAGGAATATAATGGTTATCAGCGTTTTCTAAAGTTATGTTTGACGATTCGTTATGATTACTTCCCGTGGTATTACCAGATCTCGGAATAATCTGCTGATTTGAACTATTTTCAGTTTTTTGATCTTTAGCCGAATCTGAACTGTCACCTTGATTTAGTCTAATATTCTTCGGGATAACACATTGTTCCTTAGTTCTTTTGATATAAATTTTAATTGCGTCTAAAAGTTTTTCCATTTTCAGCAGCAACTATAAATGATCTATAGGATTATTTGTTTCGCCTGTTATGACTCCCGCCATCCAATCACTATGACATTGTTTAATACGACCTGTATCACCCAGATTTAACGATTCTCCGATTTGTCTTCCTGTTTTTGTCTTATTTTTGTTAAATCATCCGTTACATCTGCTACAACCATTGGTTGCAAATGATGTTGCGAAACGGCTAATCAATCTGATGCTAAGTCTAATGATGTCAGTTTGTTTCGATAATTCAATAATGCCAAATATACACAGGAATTAGCCTTCATACATTTTTTAATCATATTCTTAACAATTTGAACACACCGTTCCACCATCCCATTTCCTTGTAGATGATTTGGACTAAACGGTGTATATTTAATTGACCATTTCATCACAAATTTCTCAAATTCCACTGCAGTAAATTGTGGTCCATTATCCGATTCTAATTTTGCAGGTATTCCATGCGTAGCAAAATAGAATTTTAAATGTTTAATAACTTCACTTGATGAACTTCCATTCTGCTCTTTAAATTCAAAAATCCGGATTAACTATCAACGATAATCAGATATTCCTTTCCATGGCAATGAAACAAATCTATTCCTACCACTTCAAATGGAAGATTTGGAATTTCTTTTGTGATGATTGGTTCTTTGGTCTTTGATTTTTGCGTTGATTGACAAATTGCAACAAATTGCGTTGATTGACAAAATGTCCTCTGTGTACATTATGTAACATTTTTTGAATTTCCTCCTTGGGTACTACCACTTTCATTCCTTTATATACTATTCCTTCATAGTACATGAAACCTCTTCTCTAAAATTCCAGTACGGCTGCACTGATTCACTAACTTCTGATTTACTTTCCGGCCAACCTGTCATTACCACTTTGACTAATTCTTGAAATTCTTTGTCGTTTCTCGTAGCTTCGATCATTTCCTTTTTAACATCTTCTCAGAAATCTATTGCCATATAAACTTGCAGTTCCTCTTCCACTTCCGGTATAGCGTTTTCGCAGTCTCTACTAAGCAAATCATCTAAGTATTGACTTGTGCCCTTTTTGTAAATAATAGTTGGAGCATATTGATTAATCTCAAATACAATCCTTTGCAGTCTAAACGGTGCTGACTGCAATGGTTTTTTGTAGACAATCACCAAAGGTTTATGATCACTTTCTATTATCAACTTCTTTCCATAAACGTATTCATGGAATTTCATACATGCCCAACATATCGCAGCTGCTTCCAACTCAATTGGTGGATAGTTCTTTTGTGTTTTGTTCAACGCTTTGGATGCATACGCTATCGGATGTAGCTTTTGAATCAATGCCGCACCAAAACTCTTCATGCTGATGTTGTAGAAAATGCCACTTTTAATTTAACAAACGCTTTCTCGTGATTCTTAGTCCACATCCAATCGACATCCGTTAAATCTGATAAATTTGATACATATTTGGATAAGTATGTGGCCATTCCTAACAGTCTTTCAATTCTTTGATATTTTCTAGTCTTTTCGTTCTCTTAATCGCTGCTGATAATTTTGTGCTCTTAATCTGGATCTGCCGATAGTCTCTGCCTGCTCAAAATATGACTTAAGAATTCCACTTTCCTTGCACCAAACATGCATTTCTCTTTGTTTAATTTATATCCCGCATCTTCTATTTTCATTATTACTTGATTTGTGATACTTATATTCTAATTTTTCGATAGTTGACGCAAATATCAGAATATCGTCCATAGAACACTCCACGTTTATTCCCGAATATTCTACGAAACGGTGTTATTTCAAATTTAGAATTTTTAATCAAGTCTACACTCAGAAAAAAAATATGATAAAGACATGATTGCATTTACCATAATATTAAAATTGTATGTTAAATACAATTATTTAAATGATTAATTTTATCGTAATATGATTGATTTTATCATACTATGATATTCTTGATCATTCTTCTTGATCTTCTTCATCATAACAATGATGATCACTCAAAAAAAGCATTTTGTCAGTGATCATCATTGTTATGATGAATAAAATCATGAAAAATGATCAAGGATATCATAGTATGATAAAACCAATCATTTAAATAATTGTATTTAACAAACAATTATAATATTATGGTAAATGCAATCATGTATTTATCATATTTTTTTTCTGAGTGTATACAACAATGGAAATGTGGAAAATTATTTTTCAGTAATAAAACGACGGAATATGTATTTAAGCGGAAATTACTAAGCTTGGGTATAGGAATTGCGAAGAGAAAACTTTATCTGACATATTAGAAGAAGAAGAAATGTGGGAGGCCAGGCAAAAGTAAGTGAAAGTTACTAGAAGTCATAAAAACGGAAGTCAAAATATCCAACACAAGTTTCCCTTAAAAACGGGCAGATGAAGACGGAACAAATTTTCAAATCTTATAAATGCATTAATTAGTAGCCATAAGGAAAGATTGGTAAAAATTAGTCCATCGTGTAAAATAATCGGAAATGTCCAGTATAGTACATGCCAATTAATCTTCAATTAATAATAGATGAGATCGGTGTAAAAAAATTTGAAACTTGTATCAAAGAGTTAACACCACTTTTTTCCTTTAAGGAGAAGAAAATAATTAAACAAGTTTGTTTACAGCTCTATGCAGTTTTTGTTATTGTGAGGCCACTATTAACGCAATAAAAATCATGTATGTTTCAAATATACCTCCAGCATTAAATATAAAGACAAATTTAAAGCTACCGGATTTGTCAATTACCTACTAATTTCGTCTCATTAGGGTGGGTCACATTCAGCGCTGCCGCTGCAAAAATTTTGGGTACCACAATATTTTAAGGTGGGTGCCTCAACGAAAAATATATATGTGCATATAGAAAAATAATTTTTACGAATGAAAAACTTTAATTTATTTAATAACGAAAAATATACATTTGTATTTAGTTTCATCATATGTGAATATTGTATAAATCAAATAAAATTAAATATAAAAAGTTAACAAAAATAGATAATAACATTTCTCATGTTCTACAATATCAGCCTATGAATTTCTCTATAGGTATACATATGTAGTTTTCTTTATAGATAAATAAATTTATGTGAGCTTATATTTAGCCACTAAATTTTTTGATGGGGCCCAATCACATAAATACGTAACATCGTTTGTGAGCTGCTTGGCGATCATTAAGGCGTTAACTGTTTCTGTTTTCAAACAATTTCTATTTTTTTTGTTTTTTTGTTATTTAAATCTGACAAGCATCGCTCAGCAGCAACCCACCAATAAATTTCTTTAAATTTGGAAATCTAAGTTCGTCCATGCTATTTTTTAATAAAAATATTTTGCCCAAAAAATCCGTCAAATTCGAACTCACAGGAAAAAACTTTTGAAAAAGAACTGCTCTGAACTCTTCCTCTGTTTCATCAATATTTTCAAAACATAATTGAGGAAATAAATTTATTAACGGAATAAGGGGTACTCCTAGGTTCCCTGGATTTATACTTTGGATGCTGATGAGAGTTTCGTCCTTGAAATCGAACCGACTAATTATTTGTTGGCAAAGTTTGATGTAATATTTTTTACAATTTTCTCTAATTGTAGAAATATGTTGTACCAGTAAATCGCATTTTGTTATTTCTAGTTCAGCCTTTGGCCCTAAGTAAACTAAATTTAAATCAACATAAATGTAATCTAAATTATAATTAATAGCGTTGAGATTATTTTCATCGATGTTTTCTTTTCGAATAAAATTATGTAACACAGTTAAAATAAAACTTTACGGTGGGTAGGAGTTTATAAATTTTAGGAGATTCGCTCAGGAATTCCTTATTTAAGTTGTTCGTCAATTTTAGAATGTATGCCAGAAAGTTAAAATATATTAAATTATTATTGCTTAATTCATCAGAAACATCGGTAGCTAAATCTTTGTATACATTTTTTGTCTCAAACTTTTCGAGTAATAGTGTTGCAAAATTCTTGATATAACTTTTTCTAACGCCAGCCATCGAGTTGTGGATGTTCTTAAAACTTTATGAACCGGCACATCAAAACATTTCTGGAAAGTTTTGAACTCTTTTTTTTTCTTAGGACTTTAGGAAAAGTAAGCACAAACGTTTCTGGTCAATTTTTCGCACTTATCCGGAAGTTGTGTCGCAGATCCATTTCGTAGATGCATTAGTTGGCAAGTATATCCAAGTGAATATATGTATGAGTTTTCATATTTGAGTAATGCCTGAACCCCAGCATTTTTTCGCATCATCACACTAGCATTGTGTGCCATAAATCCGATCAAATTTTGCAATGAAATTTCATGAGTTTTAAAAAATTTGTTTATACAGTCAAACACCGACTGAGCAATTGTCTGTTCGAGTTCGAGCAATGCTAGAGAACTGTTTGGAAAAGTTTATTTTCATGACAAAATACATTAAAAATTAAATTTTAAAGGTAACTTTTATTTTACTGTAATTCACAGAATTGTTCGCGATGATTTGACATTATTGTGAAATTATACACTACTAACACACTACTTACCGACATTCTACACAAAAAACTTACCGACATTCTACACAAAAAACGATAATGCGCATTTAGGAGGAATACAAGCGAAAACGAACATGAAAAACAGAAATAATTTATTAGTGCCTCAGTTAATAATTTTCGGTCCCTCTGGGTGCCTCTACGAATCTCAATGCCTCACTTTATTTGTAAGTGCCTCATAGGCACTATAGTGCCTCATTTGGCAGCGCGACTCACATTTACAAAAATTTGTGGCCGAACGCGTTCGGTGAATACATTTTCACCTCAAATAGGAAGTGTGGACGTGATGAACGCAAATGATCCAGCAGTCGTTTTAAACATTTTCGGCGAAAATATTTTTGCCCGAGTAGCATCAGCACAAATTTTTGTAAATATATACTCACCTTTATGTTGCGTATTGATTGTGTAATGGTGTTACGACTGTGTTGTCATTAACAAGACCAAATGTTCATTTTATGGATTACATCCCAATTTTTTGTAAATTTTTGTGTTTCTATTCTCCTCGGTTGTTTTGCGTCCGGGTTGTTTTGCGTCCGGGTTTTTTGCATCCGGGTTGGTTTGATATCTAAACGCGGTTAGTGGTGGATGGATTCCTGTGTTTTTTTCGTTTTGTTGGTAACTGAACGAAAATGGGGAAGAGCGAGAGCGATGCTCATCGAGAGTGTGTGTAAAGCAAAACATTCCATAAGAATGTTTTTCTTATATGCCTCTCGTTTACATCAATGCGAATTGATGCAAACGAGAAACAGAGAAGAAAGACAATTCTTCTGAAATGTTTTACGAATCCGTCGTATTCGGCGTGAGAATTTTTATTAAGACAGTCGAGTTGTGGATTTTGATATAAAAAGTCTCGTTTATAATTTTATATAAAACCGGCTAGTTTTTTTTTGGTTTGTTTGAAACAAAAGTCTTGTTTAGAGTTGAATAACAAAAAGTTTTAGTTTGAACTTGGAGAAGTCAAGTTTTGTATTTTTGGTTAGCGGATAATTCTGTTTTAAATTATATAAAAAGTACAAAAAAAAAACTATATAAATTACTTGCTGTGTATACAAATATATGGAATAAAAATATTGTTAAATGATACTCGAGAAAAGTGTCTTATGACCATTTGATTGGCGTGTGGGTTTTATACCGTAAATAGACAAATATTCAATGTTATTTCGGGTATAAGTATTCCCAAAATCAGCTGTGTTAATTGTATTCCATTAGTTAAATATATTTTGTTGGTGAATTGATTTTATTGCGATAAATAATTTTAAAGTTTGGAGGCTATCGGTGGTACCATCCCAATCCGAAATTTTTATAACGGCGGACGTGCAGCTACGTTTGACTTAATTTTTTGAGTGTCTAACGAGGCAACAGGGTAAGGTTAAGGCAAAAGGACGCCCAACATTTTGAAGCCGAATCGGGCAAAACTTTGCGGATTTTGGCGGGACCACGGCTAACTTATTTTGGCGGCCAGTCGAGGTTAAAATATTTACCGGCATCGCAAGGCCGCAACCCATTGTTTGATTTTTGGTATCGGGGAGAGGCCCCGCAACATAACGGCACCAAAGCCGCAACGGTCCGGGTGGGGGAAGGTCACCTGTGGCATGACGGCCGCAACAGTTTTTTGTAGTACTAAGGTACGATTTTTTTTTTATTTATTTAATTTTAATTTATTTTATTTTTTTTTTTATATTTTAAATTTTTTAAATTTTGAAAATAATTTGTAATCGAGCGCCGAATAGCGGTCGCGCGCTCGATGTGCATTGCTCTCGCTTTGCTCCCTCGTATTTTGTTTCTGGTGGGAAGTTGCTTTTCCTTTTCTTTTGTGTTTTGTTTATATATAAAAAAAATTAATTATTAATTTTTCCTGGTTGGGTATGATGAGGGGGGAATTCCCACCCTGTGTCGGCGTAGGGTAAGCGGTCCCTTGGTGCCCGCATCCGTGTGAGTTCGGGCGGATGTGCGCACCAAGGCACCTCTCTACCGCTATGATTTTTTTTTTTGTTAAAATTTTTCTGCTGTTCGTTCCTCGTCCAGGTTCCGGCCGACGAATTTCGGCGGAACTCGGGTATTATTAGTATTTGCGGTATTTTTTTTCCTTTTTATAAATTTCTGTTAATAACGGTGTAAGCCAGGAGTCGACTTATTGAACCGTTTTGAATATAAACTTTTCCAGAGGCCGCGACGTAACACCGCAATTATTAATATTTATATAAAAAATGGAGGAATCCGACAACAAATCAATGAAAACGTAAGGTATTTCATGATATTATATTTATATATTTGAATAACATTTGTTTTAATTAATTAGATTAACCAGAATTCATATATGTAAACATAAAATGAATAAGTCGTTCTCATTATTTAAGAAGCCTAACATTCCCACACCAGTCTTAAGTTTACGTAACACCCTATTATTAAGTCTGCCTGACTAACATGGTCCTTCGAGCCAATCGAATCCAAATCAGAACATCATACCATCATCAGCAGCATCATAGTGAAGCCATGTGCGAGCCAATTAAAGCGCAAAGTGTCACAGGCCAAGAGTTATTACGGCTAGTGGCTAATGTGTAACGAGATGATGGTATAGGGCGAAGACGAGGTCTTACTACGATCAAAGTTGAAAGGACATCATTCCCAATACCAGAGATATTGTAAAGGTGACAAAATTTTAATCGCAGATAACAAGATCAAGCCGTCATATCAGTATCTCGAAGAGAGGAAGGAGATACAACGAACGTACAAAAAGGCAATTGAGGACATCAACAGTTACGTTACACGGCTGCTCTGCAACCCGTCAAACGTAACAATATCATCAACTATTACACTGAAGACGACGAAAAACGGGTTGTGACAGAGCAGCCTAAAAACGAGCAATCGAACGTCGGATCTGGTGATTCAAAATCATACCGTTGACACACAAAAAATCAAAACAAACGACGAGTTCAGGGGAACACCAGCTCAATTTATCGGAAACTGACCTGAATCTAATTCGACAGCAGCTTTTCAAACAACAAGATGTCAGAACGCGTTTGTTATACGAAAAATTATCGGTGAACGCAGATAAGATGGAAGCATCTGAAGGATAGCAATCGAACATCGCACTGCTAGTCACACCAGAGACCAGCATGCAACAGAAAAGTTTCTTAAACGCTACGAGCCTCAGCAAATTGGCTTCGGAGATATGCAATGTGATCAACTGCAGATATAGTGGAGAACGGCATCATCATGTCAAGGATTGCATCTATTTTCAAAACACTTTCACTAAACGAAGAATTAATTTCGTGAATCGTGCCAAAAATTGCACCAGCAACAGTAATCGACATCACCAATCGAAGTTCGACGCATATGTGTTGCCATAAATTATCACAAACATTATATCTAAAAAAGCACTATCGCCAGAAAGCCTGACGACAGGTGGAGTAAATTACGTTTAGCGGACAGCACCAACCGAATAATCAGAGGAAGACCAGGCGCTAAAAGCACCAGTTTGGGATGGATAATCTCTGGTAAGAGCTCATGCCAATTTCAAGGAGGACAGGAAAATTAAGATTTTTTGGGAATTAAAAGAAATTCCAAATGGAAACAAGAGCTTGTCAGTAGAATACTCTTCATGCGTAACACTCTTCCATCAAAAGAACAAACGACGTAAAGACGACCGATATAGGCTGTAGGCCAATAGTCGGGTAAAAGTGAATTTTAAGTAAATTTTTCGGTAAATTCGTTTATTTTTCAAAAACTCTATGACAAACTGATCGAATAATCTGTTCTAAATCCGATTTTTACCGTAGTAAATGGTTTACCCGACTATTGGTCCGCAGCCATACTAGACAATTAGCTTTCGAAGAAAGCTAATTGAATCTGCTCGAAAGTTCTGGACAGCGAGCACTACAACGGTTCCGATATCTAGAAGCAAAATTCAGCAAAAATCAAGAATTGAGATCACTATATGTCAACTTCATGGGTGAGTATATCTAGATGGGTTATATGAAACAGCTTTACAGCGGCAAAGGAAAATTTTATCTACCCTTTCATGCAATGGTTGAGAAAACCGCGGACACTACAAAAATTCGAATAGTGTTTAACGTTTCAATGAGAACATCCACAGGCCTCAGCCTGAATGAAACTTTATTTACCGGTCCTCCATTACAAAACGATCAATGAGCAGTCCTTCTGGGATGGAACAAACATCAGAGGACATTCTCTACAGACATCAAAAAGATGTACCATAAAATACCGGCACAAGAGGAACATCAGAAATATTAACGAATTTTATGGAAAAAGATCAAATCCAATAAATGAATAAT
The DNA here is from genome assembly GCA_932526605.1 of Nephrotoma flavescens. Classification (NCBI taxonomy): domain Eukaryota; kingdom Metazoa; phylum Arthropoda; class Insecta; order Diptera; family Tipulidae; genus Nephrotoma; species Nephrotoma flavescens. The sequence goes on from OW052220.1 coordinate 220,980,836, forward strand.
AAATTAACCACATTAAAGAAGAGATCTTCAGAGAGCAGTCAGTCAAAATGATTGAAAGGATATGCTACAGTCCAGCTGCCAACTGTTTTGGATTTCAAGTATACGCCTACCACCCAATGCCAAAAAAATTACGAAACGTCAATTTTTGTCAGAAATGTCAAGAATTTTTAATCCTTTGGGTTGACTGTACGTTTGAACTTCAAGGGTTCTATGATGCTTCTGAGCATGTTTACGCGGCTGTACTGTACAGTAAAAGTACTGTTGAGTCGGTTAGCTCAACAAGCTAACAAAGAGCTTGCGGAGGATAAGTGCCACAACCTTATAGTCCGATTACATGATTACGCTGGCCTGTATTTAAAAGCCAACATTATCTTTGAAGTCTTTTGTCGTCATCCCACCGTATAAAGGGCCTTTCACTAAGTAAGTATTGGGTTGGGGACATAAAAGAACGATGCACAAGGGCAAGGCGTTAATTTTGGCCCTCCTCCAAAAAGAATTTCGGATCATTAAGGGATGTGGCCCATGGTCGACGTAATGTTGTACACATGTACAACAAGACTAACTTTGTGAGAGCGCAAAAGTTATTACTACCACTTACATTGTATTTCATTTCACCAGCATTACCACATTTCGGTGGATTATGGGAAGTATGGGTGAAATTTGTATATCACTTAAAAATACATACTTAAAAAAATAATACCAAGCCTGTCTGAATTCAATGTAGATTTGCAACTATCCGAGAATCCGAATCGCTATTTACTTCTTCTGCGGCGGCGTCCCAAAGTGGCAATAATGGGCAAATCTGAAAGTAGAAGATATTGTTGCGAGACGTACTACAACGACTAACGAGATGAAAACTCAGTCGAATTGTAAAATTGCTTAAAATTTCAATGAACCTTATTTTTTTATTTACATTTATGAAACTGACTCTATAAACGTGTCAGAGCACTGTCCTGTTAAAAGTGATTAAATTTTATTTTATACACGTTCCTATGCCTAAGGGAAGATAATAAAATACATCGATTTGAAATTCTTACGCTTCCATATGGCTTTTCCTCCAAGAAAAATTTATTTTTATTTTTTTTTTCTGGGCAATAAAAACTGAGTAATTTCGCCTCTTGCCTCTATGTGTGATTGAGGACAACACAAAATCAAACTTATAATACAAGAAATACTAAACAATTAGAATTTTTGGTCTTAGAATAATATGATTTCAAGTGCACCTTAATCGATTTACAAAACATTATTAAATATTAACTTGAAAAATTAAAATATGAATTTCATTATCGCCTTTAAACGGAAAATTATAAATATTTCAATTTTTAATTGTGTGTACGTTCAAAACAAATTCAGAACAAAAACAATAAAACCAGACGGAAGCTTTTCTCTTAATTTGCTTGCACAAAACAAAAATTACGTATGTATATAGTTTACGTTTAAACTTTATTACCCATAAAAAGCATATATAGAAGTAAAGTAAGTGTAAACGAAACATAAACAAGAAATTGAAATAGAACCACAGCAAAAACTTAAAGTTTTCCCATGAAATAAAAAGTTTAATCGATTTAAATCGATTACAAGATTTTACGTTTACTAATGAACATTTAATTGATTTAAGCATTAACCAGTTTTAAATTATTTCGATGTCGATCGCTATATGTATATAGTATTTTATACCTTACTTTCTCCGTCCGCCCCTACTCACTCGAATCAGTTTCTCCCCGTCGGGATAAATCTTTATTCGTTTGTTAAGAAGTTTTCGTTTTTTTTTTGTTTCCATTTAACATGGGAAAAAAGTTTTTCATTTCTTTGTTTACTTTTAAATCAATGTTGACACTTTGCTGTTTCTTCTTCGTGCTTTAGGTACATATACCGTTTTCTTAGATTTTCCGTTTTACTTCTTTTTATGTTGCCTAAACAGTTAAAATCACACAAGCCAAAAGAAAAAAAAAATTGTAAATTCGACATACCCACACATCCAACATATCTTTCCAACACGAAAATAAAAAAAAAAGCACCAGAAAAAAACTTTTTCGTATTATTTTTGTATGCTATAACAGAAAAGCTTAAAAGTTTCATTTTTTATTTAAAATAAAATAAAATTTAAAAATAGTTTATTTTATTTTATTTTTTATTTACTTTTTTTTTGTATGTTTCGACAAAAACGAGAGGAAAAAGTTTTTCGTTCCGTTTTTTTTGTATATTGAGATTGATTATGTATTTTTCTGTTTGGTTGGAAGCTAAAAAATGTCGACAAAAAATAAAAAAAAACACACGAAAGAAAACAAATTTCAGAATAACTAATTTTATAATTTTCTAAATTGAAAATTGAGTTATAGAGCTTTTTAATTTTTCTATTATAAATCGTTATTCGAGTACATTTTTTACATATTTCCGATAAAAATCGGTTAGTTTGAAATTTTGGTGTCGATTCGTTTCGATTCAGCATTACATATACGGATAGGATATACAAATACACAACCATATAACAAAGAACAGAACTAATTAAAATGTCGAGCTTTTTTCATTTTGTTGTTTGTGTCGACATCACTGGTAAAAATAAAAATAATTAATTAGTTCTATATAATTTATCGGTTTAAATTGCAGTCATGTGAATAAAAATCAGTGTACAGCACATTTTGATTAAACACGTATGAAAGGGAGAGAGAGAGAGAGAGAGAGACAGAGGGTAAATAAACAAATAAAACAAATATTTTGAAAAATCCGCGAAATAATAAAAATCAAATTAAATTCTATTTTTGTTTATATTTTTATCACAAAATAAATGCATTTCATATATAATCAATTAAGTTTAATTAAAATTCACTTTTGTAAATTTTTTTATTGTTTTGTGCAATACAATTCAACGCAGTGCAAAATAAAATTAATAAACTAATTAATTACGGTGTTCGCACTCAACCCGATATTGAATTTTTAGCGCATTGAGAGATCTAAATTAAATAAATTTAATCCAGAGATGTTCTAACTAAATCCTAGAGCGCACCAGTTTAACACGTCCACAAACCACTGTGATTTAGATTATTAACAGAATTATTATAAATAAAACAACCTAGTTAAATCTAGGACCATTATATGTCAAGTTAGCGTGAAATATGCTAATCAAATTTATCCACAACAAACCAGAAAAGACAAAAACAACAAACTTATTGTTATTGTAAAAGTTAAAGTAAACATTCAGGCGAATTGATACATATAGTGCAATTCCTAAAAGTGTGACATATTTAAAATTTCCTCAAAATTACAATGCCCCCTGAAATATGATTCCTAGGTACATTTAAAAGATATTCTAAGTATTTTGTAAGCATTTAGCAAGAACTTAAGATATATTGGTAGACTGCTTAGTTCCAAAGGAATGTTCTTAGTTAGTATATAATTTTCAAATGGGTTAACAGGGTGTTCAATGGGATTTAAAAATGTGATTTTTTTAATGAGTCTTACGTACATAACAACGTCAAGCATTTTATAAGCATTCAGAAACTTCAGTGATACGGCAATTTACGTAGACTGCTTAGACCTAAAAGAAAATCCCTAGTAAACGGACACAGGGTGTTCCATGGGATTTAAAAATCTTATTTTTTATATGCCTTAGACACATTCCAAAGTCATTATAAATATTTTCTAAAGTATTGAGCATGAAGTTTTGTGATATTTGCCAACTGATTAGATCAATGTTTCGCAACAGGGGTCATACGGTCCTCCTAGGGAGGCATACCATCTATCTGAGGAGCCATATGCTAAATTCATAAATTAGGGAGCCTTGGATTTAAACAGGTCATGAAAATATTGCCCTCAAAGTTTTAGTTATTACTAATATAAATTTGAAATTAAGATGTAAAAAATAATATTGAGAAACACTGGCTTAGACCATAAAATAGTCCTTAATAAGATATATGATTTTCTAATCTTTCTGACAGGGACAGTTCCATTAGGTACATTCCAAAGACAGTTTAAGTATTTTCTAAGAAAACTTCAACTTCAGTGATAATGGTGGACTGCGTAGATCAAAAAGAGTGTGGTCCCAGTAGGCTATATGAATTTCTAATGGCTCTGTCAAGGTGTTTCATTATATTTAAAAATGTAATTTGTTAATGAGCCTTGGGTACATTCCAAAGTCATTCTAAGTATTTTCTAAGCAATATGCCTCATTTCAGTGATGATTTAAAAATGAGTTTCGCTTAATGTACATTCCAAAGTCGTTCTTACTATTTTCTAAGCATTTAGCATACACTTCATTGATATTGGTGCACTGCTTAGTCAAAAAAGTTTCTAGATAATTTTCTATTGGGTCTGACAGGGTGTTCCATGGAATGTCAAAATTAGATTTTTTAATAGGACTTAAGTACATTCCAAAGTCATTCTAGTTATTTTCTAACCAGTTAGCCTGGCCTTTAGTAATATTGGTGAACTAATTAGACCCAAAAGTGTCCCTAGTAAGTTATATGATTTTTAAATGGGGCACTCAAGGTGAACATAAGATTTGAAAAAGTGATTTTTTAATGTACCATTGCAAGTATTTTCTAAGCATTTAGTGCGGCTTTCAGTGATATTGATGGACTGCTTAGACCCAAAGGAGTTTTATTAATCAGTTATACAATATATTATAAGGTCTGACAGGGTATTTCATGAAATTTAAAAACGCGATATATTGAGCCTTAGGTAAAATAAGCCTTAGGTACATTCCAAGGTCATTCTAATTATTTTGTAAGCATTTGACATGAACTCCAGTGACATTGGTAAACTAGTTAGACCAAAAAGAGGGCTCCTAGTAAGTTATATGATTTTTTAATTTGTCAGACTGAGAATCCCATAAGATTTGAAAATTTTATTTGTTTTAATGAATTTCAGGCACATTCTGAAGTTATTTTAAGTGTTATATAAGCTTTTAGGCTTCAGTGATATTGATGGACTGCATAGACCCACCCAAAGGATTGTCCCTTTAGGGTCGTATAGAATATTCGTCTGAGAGTTGAATGATTATATGTGATAAAATTGATGAACTTAACACCATAATTACTTATATTACTAAGGCATTTCCGGGATCGGAGTTTTTAATGTATAGCGTTCTAAGTAAAGATTAACGTCCAAACGCAGGATTATCAGTCATTATGAGAATAAAGAAATGCCGCTGTAAAGTTTTTAACGAACAGTGTAACTACACAAATTAACGAAAAGTGTAACAAAGTGTAGCAATTAACAGAGTAAATGGCAAACTTTTACTAAAAAAGATCGTTAAAATTGTATATTGCATGCAATGATATCGGGATCAAATTTTATCATAATAATTCTACTCTAAAAGTTGGGATTATTAAAAAAAATGTATTCGAATGTTTGAAATGAAATAAATATGCGACTCTATGAACGATCAAAAAAATATCGGAAATGTTACCAAGTATGTTACCAATTAAAGGATATGCCGTCAAATAGTAACAATAAATAGTATGTTAATTATACTACAATAAATAGTTTTGAAATGGTTCCACACAAGTTTTAGGACAAACATTTCATAAAAATTTAAACATTCTTCAAAATACTTGCGACACTTTGGCCGATTCCAGAAAATTCAGAGATGTTACCAAGTGTGGACATATATTTTATAAAAGTGGATGAATCGTCCCGATGAAAACAATTAACCACATTAAAATAAAAAAGATTTGACTTCACGAAAAATTTAAAAACGGTAAATTTTATTAAATTTTTTTATTATTGTAATATTTGTCAAAATATATGCTGAGATATATGATGAGTTGAATCTTCTGGAATCGGCCATAGATAGCAAGGTATATTTTGATGAATATTAGAATATTCATTAAATTCACCGATATAAAAATTGTGGTGAAGCGACGATTTTTTTTTATTTTTACGAGGTTAACTGTTTTTAACAGAACGTTATATCCACTATCAAGAGATATCTTTTTACATTGAAACTTTTGTGGAGACACCCTGAATATTTATTTTTAATGTGCTTAATTGTTTTTACCATAACGATTCATCTCCTTTTAGAAAATATATGGCCACACTTGGTAACATCTCTTGTTTTCTGGAATCGGCCATAGTGTAGCAATTATTTTGTCGAATAATTGAATTTTGTGTAGAATCGTTTCAAAACTATTTATCTTAAACATCTCTGAGATATTTTTAATCGGCCATAGTGTCACATATTTATTTCATTTCAAACATTTAAAGAACTAATTTTTTTAATAACCCCAACTTTTAGACCAGAACTCTTATGATAAAATTTGATCCCAATATTTCCATAAAATATTCATTTTTGACGATCTTTTATTAGTAAAGGTGTGCTATTTACGCTTTTAATTGCTACACTTTTTAGAAGTTACACTTTTCGTTAATTTGTGTAGCTACACTTTTTTAATTTATGAAGCTACACTTTTTGCTAAAAACTTCACATCGGTTAAAGAAAGTGTAATAAGTTTATTTGGCAATTTTTACAATGATTTGGCACATATATTGTGTACTAAAGGAATTTAACACAACCACAAACCAGTGGATTTGTGAACTTAAGTGACCTTGTTGCTAGGTCCGACAGCTTACAAACGATAAGTCGCATGATTATATCGAAGTTAGAAACAATATCTTTCTAACGCACATTTACGGTAGAACAGAGGTCGAAGTTACTTCCGTTACATTTTGTATAATAAATTAATACTTAACTACTAGCGCCAAAACGGTGAACTTACTAAGTTAAGCACGATGCCTCATGGTTATATTAAAATGAGTAAAATATATCGGTGGCCAATGACACGGCAGTTTTGAGGATCACAGTGCCTCAACTAGATTTGTGACATCCTACAAGATCTTTCCAAGGATATCCATTATCGTCGAATTGCACATCATTGGAAAGTATGACTGCATAAAAGGCCTATAATAATGAATAAATTGCTAGCGCCGTCAAACTGGTGAATTTGTGAGCAAGTGAGATTACAGATTTCGTACTTTTTCAATGATATAAGCGTTTAAGGAAAACACCAGAAATGCAACTATTAATGCAACTATTATATTTGTGACACTCCTCAACATCTTTTTAGTAACTGGAGTGTAGCACTTTTATATTCAAAATGGTGAATTTGTGAACTAAAGTGCTGATAACAAAGTGGTTGAAAATTGGAACTTCTTGCCACAACGGTCGCCTTGAGAGGTGCTCCTGCGAAATTTGCTGTATTGCACACGACAAGTATTAGCTTGTTGATAACTCAAGTAAAATTTTACAGTAGTTTACATCAAGAAGTTATAGAAGTTGGAACACCGCAACAAGTTTTATTATACATATTTCCTCAACTCGGTTGCAAACTACTACAAAATCCACTTTTCACCGTCCGTAATGATTTTATGAGACAAATTTTTTCTTTTGTGCCGTAAAAGCAAATTTATGCATATATTAACACTTCGGTTTTTGTTTTCTTCAGTCAGTTTATGAGGAACTCATTTCACTCCCTTCTTTATTTTTCCCATTATATGCAATCGAAGTGATATTGCTTGGTGAGTAGCTCGTAACTTTTCTGCAAGCTTTTTTCGTGTTTGACACAAATTTTGATCCAGTAAAACTATAAGTTCTTCGTCAAATTGTTTTGCTGCACCTGGACGTGGATCGTCCTCAAGAATAAAATTGCCATCACGAAATATTACAAACGACTTGTTTATTGTTGAATGACTCACAGAATTTTCACTCAACGTCTAATTAATCAATTCCATAGCTTGAGCAGTATTTCACACATGGAACGACAGCTTGTAAGTGACTGAAACTTATGTCATTATTAACCGCAATGACTAAGCCAAGCCACATATATCCAAAACTGCGGGCGATTTGGATGCGTTCAATGCAACCAACTTCAGGGCCGAGTTTCTAGTTGCACACCTAATAAGGTTTGAAAAACCAGGGCTGGACCTCGGGGTCTAAAGGCTCCGAACAAATGTTTCCTACAATTTCAACTTCTTGCTAATTTTTTCCTGGGAATGAGTTTAGCAAATGAGTTGTATGAAATTAGTAACATGTTAGAAATTGAGTGCGTCCCCTGAATCAAGGGACCCATTTTTTTGCATTGCGGTACAATTTACCTGATTGCGAGGAAACGTTGATGAGGGTTGCGTGCACACCCGTGACGGTTTCTGTGTTGGTAAAATTAGGGCATGGCCCCTTGGTTTTAATTTCTAATGCTTCCGGTGATGCTTCCGATAATGAATTCAGTACCTGATGAATTCAACTAGTAAACAATAAAAATACAATTATAAATACACAACAATGTACACCAAATATAATATTCCTGCTGACTGTACTTTTAGAGGTAACTACAGTCAGAAAGGAAAACTGAGAACAGGGCTGGAAACCAATTTGTATTTTAGGTTGGTTTGGTTTCTGGTTCCTTTCAATGACAATTTCTGGTTTTGGTTTCAGTTGTATAAATTTTGGTTTTGGTTTTGAAACAAAAATTTAATGGTTTTGGTTTTTAATTCTTAAAAAAAATTTAAAATAAGAATAAAACTAAAAATTTTAAATAAATAAGTTTTATTCATTAATTCAAATAAAAAAATAAATAAGGTATGAGAAGAACATAAAGTAAAAGTAAAAGTAAAAAAAAGTAAAAATGATAATAATTAAATGTTTTAATCTGCTAGAATAAACTTCAACGTTGAAAATGCTCCCTCCACCAATTTTGTGTTGCAGGGGACAGCAAATAAAATGTTGGCTATTTCAGACATTAACTAATTTTTTTTTTTAATTTTATTTGGTTTTGGTTTCGGTTTCAGTTTTATAAAGTTTTTAATTTTGGTTTTGGTTTTAGTAATTTTTTATTGTTTTGGTTTTGAAAAACGGTTTCCAGCCCTGCTTGAGAAGAATCTGGATACAATAATTGGAGAAAATAGTAACATAAGATCTGATGTATTGAAGGATCTGACTACAAAAACAAACAAATCGCTTTAAATTGATTTTCAGTTTGAGGAAATTTAAAACTGCAGATGATAATATAATCCACTAAATTGTGGTTCCCGGTAGTGAACGTGTGAGTTCAGTTAAAGAGTTGGAACACAAACGGATTGCCTTGATCTGTTGCTTTTATTTCAGTATCCTAAATCTGGAAACATATTGTTCGAAAAATGTCTTGGCAATATAGTAAAGGCAGGTTCACGTATGCAATCAAAAAATTATTCGCGCATCAAAAGCAAATCAAATCATTAGAAACATATAAAAATTTCCCCGCCCGAGATGAATTAATATTATCTTTGGGCAAATTTTGATCGCAAGCATCCAACATAAAAAAAAAGTAAAACAAATTATGAGCAATAATGGCGCTCATTGATTGCCTTGATTCGCGGATCATTTTTTGATCGCATACGTGGACCAACCATAAAGGGTCTTTTTTAGAGGTTCACATCTTTAAGTTGGCAACACTGTTTTGTTTAACAATCGATTTGGCAGCTAACATTTGCTTTGTACATTAGTTTGAGTTACCATTTCATAATGAATAGACTCACGCCAGAGCAACGCTTGCAAGTTGTTGATTTTTTTTTTATTAAAATAATGGTTCTGTTCGCAAAACTCATCGTGCATTACGTTCATTTTACGGTCGTCATAATCGTCAAGGTTAAATATGGATCGTTTTCGCACCACGTATACTCTGAATAATAACACACATCCAGTAAGACGTCGAACAATGCGTACCGAACAAGCGATAGACGCTGTCAAAAATTTTGTTCAGCGTTGAAACTCACTTTTGGTTGAATGGGAAACACTATTACATCCAGAGAAAATCACTGTTTGGTGCGCTTTAGGGGCCGCCGCAATCATTGGTCCAAATGACTTCAAAAACGATGATGGGCGGAATGTTACAATCAACGGTATAGAGACATGACTTCTAAATTGTATGTACTCTAATTGGCTGGCATAAATTTTGCTGTTATTTGGTTCCAACAGGACGGTGCACAATTAATTTACTCATAGAAATATTTGATGGAAGATTAATTTCCCGTGTTGCTCCTGTTAATTGGCCACCGAGATCGCGTTAGCATATTTTTTTCATTTTAACGTGCTCTTTCCATCTAAACCTGGTATCTAAGGTCATCCCTAGATAGTTAGCCTTATTTGCATACGAAATTTCGATTCATTGATTTATAAGATACTTGGGCAACCCTTTTTCCTCTCTAATCTATTCTCAATGACTTCTGTAAACCTATGAACCTACTCACTAATTTAGTGTTTCTCTCTGAAAACTGGTATTCTGGGATAAGGTTTCTTTGTTCTATGGTACTATTCAACCTTTTGAGCAACAGCCTCCAAACAATTTCGCTAGTTTTGGTAGAAGTGAAATTGGCCGATGTTCACTTCTAGCCAATTTCCCATCGTTTGTTATGATTGCGGGGATCTGCGTTTTTGGTCGTTTTAGCCCTTTTGTTGCTTTCCAGAGGGAATAGTCGGTGTCTTTAGTTGGAGCTAGGGAACAAAGGTATTTTCTAATTGTTTCATCTTCGATTAATTTTATGAGTGCCTTTCGGACATTACGTTTTTCCTGCACTAGTTCTCTTATTTCTTTTGGGCAGTTTTCTTTCCTAGATGATAATTTGAAAGTGCACTCCCAAGCCGATCATTGTATGACATGGAGGGGCCTGACTAGTTGACCGTAGGGCCGCAGAACTATTAGCATCGACTCATGGCATTAGTCAGCAGCAACTAGTACACGAATTGGACTTCCTTTTGAAAGTTGTTGCTCGCGAACATGATTGGATCATTATTGAAAGAAACTCAACGATTAGTTGGACCGAATTAAAAAAAGCATTTATCCATAGATTCCAATATAGACGAACTGATTACGATATCCTAATTCTCATCAGAAGGAAACACTTGTTGATTTTTACTATGATGTACTTAAGTCAGCTCTTCCTTTGAAGACTCCGTTATCCGAAGCCGATTTATTAGATATTCCCCGCAAAAATATGCATGGGAAAGTATTAGTTACATTCCTGAACATAGTATGAATCTTCCTGTACGCCAGTTACGATTTCTTAATGCTAATGAAATTTCCTCTGCACAGGTTACAAACATTGATCCTCAATATCAGAATAATACGCAGTCATTAGGCTATCCTTCTTTAAACATTAAGGCATAAGCATACAATAGCGCTAGACTTCCTAAGAAACGGACAGTGAATAGTGCTTCCGGCAGTAAAAATTTCGTCTGTTAGAATTGTCATAAAGGGGGTCATACATTTATGGACTGTTCAAAACCTTCACAACATTTATTTTGTTACGGGGATGTGGGGCTCCTAATGTGGTAAAGCCACACTGTTCAAATTGTACTCATAGTCCGGGAAACTATTCATCGGGAATGATCGGGAATGAGAGCCGGTCCAAGGGAACAATTGCGCAAATGCAAATTTTTGTTGTTCCCAGCCTGGAACAGCAACTATATTTAGGATGCGATTTTTAGCAGGCCACTGGTTTAAGACCCGTAATGGTCGAAAAAATATCTATACCGAGTCCATCCGAGCCAAACCCTAAAAAGCATGCACTTACTGAAACTCAGGGGAAACAGCTCCAAATTGTCATCGTTTAGGTCGAACTTCCATGGTTACTCGCAGTTCAGAACGAAATGTATGTAAAACTGGACAGAATGATAGATCTCGGGGTGATCAAAGAGAGCCAAAGTCCGTAAAAGACGCGTTATAGCAAATCCCGTTACATTCCGATAGCAAGAAAAACAGCGTTCACAGTGCCAGGCCGTCCCTTATATCACTTTACAGTTTTGCCGTTCGGTCTCTGCAATGTACCTCAAACCTTATTATATAACCTTAGATTGATGCACAAGGTAATTTCTTACTGAATGAGATTGATTATCTTGGGTATGTGGTGAGTGGGGGTTCCTTGCATCCAATTCTGATAAGGTTGAGGCCATTCCAGAATTCTCCGTCCCGAAAACAGCAAAGCAACTTTGCAATTTTCTCGGTGTATCCTGATGGTATCGTATGTTTATTGAAGGATACTCCACACTTTCTGCGCCTCTAACAAACTTACTGAAAAAACGTCGAAAATTTGGTTGGTCCGTTGAAGCCCATGAATTTAATTAATGACCTGAGGTTCGCACTTATCACAGCTCCCGTTTTGACCAATCCTAATTTCTCTAAAAGATTCAACATCCGGTGCGATGCCAGTTCTACTGGCATAGTTTCTGTCTTATTTTAAAAGTTTGATGCGGGACAAGACCAAGCCATTGCCTTTATGTCAAAAAAGCTTACATCTGCTCAGCGGAATTATAGTGTGACGGAATTGGAATGCCTCGCGGCCGTCTTAGCTGTTTAGAAATTTAGAGAAAAATCGAACCTGAAAGTATTGGATAATAGAATTTATATAAGACTATCCGATTCAACCGATTCCCTTAAACCATAGACTATCCAAAATTGAAGCTTGTTGTTCCTGAAAAACTTCGCATGGATCTTGTTATTTCGGCACATTGTCCTCCAACTTCCGCACACCACGTTGGCAAAGGACGTTCAAAAATTTGTTTTATCTTGTGAAACGTGCAAAAGTTCTATGTCTTTAAACTTTATTAACAGGCTACCTCTTGGTTCTCTACAATCCACTATTCGAAGATTCCAGAGGATAATACTTGCATATTAATTGCCGTTGACTACTTTTCAAAGTTTGTATTAACTCGTGTTATCCGACAAGCCACAGCGTAAGAAGTCGTAAAGTTTCTGAAGAAAAACATATTTTTAGTATTCGGTGTGCTTGAAACAATTGTCACTGATAATGGAAAATAGTTCGAATCAAAAATTATCGAAGAATTGTTAAGAAAATATGGAATTAAGGACATTTATACGGCTAAATATTCTCCCCAAGTTAACGCATTTGCGAACACGTTAACCGAACCTTGCTAGCGTCTCTTCGAGCATATGTAAAGTATGATCATCGGACATGGGATACCCATCTAGATGCCGTCACACATCCTCTACGTAATTCGATTCACGATGCTACTAATTTCCCACCATATTTTGTAGTATTTGGTCACCATCCAATCATGCATGGTTCCGCGTATCGCTTGTTGAAGGATGCTTACGCTTGTGGAGGTAATTTTATATCTATAGAGAACAAGCCAGAAAACTTATACGAATTGTCTACAAAAACCCAAGAGCACCTTCGAAATGCCCAATCAAAAGCGCATCATAATTATAACCTACGCAGTCGACCTCCAAGGTATAATCCCGGACAAATGGTGTTTGTGGAAAACTTCACACAGAGCAGTGCACCGTCTTATTATTCCGCAAAACTGGCACCAAAATATCAAAAAGGTACCATTGTACGGCTAGTAGGCAATGTTTCCTGTGAAATTGCGGACGCAAATGGAAAATCTCTTATGGTATTTATTATTTCAAAGACCATACAATTTTAATTTCTTTTCTATCCTATGTAAAACTGTTACTACCCATTATGGCTAAAACGTGAAGAAAATGCCCGGCTTTTGAGACATCTCCTGGGTGTGAGTCGTCCCCACGATTTGTAACGCTGCCCCTTTGGTCACCGTGACAAGCGAAGGTTATATTTTCTTTTCTTTTGATGATTCCCCTTATCAACAAACAGTATTTTTGTTATACGTGTTGGTGTGTTTGATTACGCTGCCCAGCAGGTTATTGTGAAAATAACATAAAAATCTGCTTAATATACAAAACCCGTAAAGAAAAGAAATAAATAAAATCAAACACAAAATATCGTTCATATATGAAGTGTGAATGAAAATAAATATTATGATCTCGGTGTGTAAGAGACAAATATATACATCCATACTCGTGCTAATAATAAATGAAATTTAAAGTTTGTGAATTTGTTATGACTAAGAAGTAAACACGGAAAGGGAAAATAACTAAAAACTAAACGCTGAAACTTAAAATGAAAAGGTGAAAATGTATATAGTCATGTGAAAATAGAAAATAGAATTTAAAAAAAAAGTCATTGCATTTAAATTAAAGTAGTCAGCTGATAATGAACGTTATCTTCGATCAACTTAATATCGATCGTCAGCAATCAACATACGGCCTTCTACGAGCGGCGTTTAATTTTTTGGTAAAATTAGGTTTATTTTTATTATTATTATTATTATTATTATTACTACTACATATGTAGGTACGTACCATGTTAAATTATTTTTATATGCTTTTTTTTTAATAATAATTTTCGAGTGTATTTAGTCGAGTTCCCAATTTAATATTTTGAATCCGGACGGACTTCAATATATGAACAGTTTAAATATGTAGTTAGCTTATTTTAGTTCAGGTTTTGGTCTAGGTTTATTCAATTCGACGTACAAAGTAAATATTAAATATATAATTATGTTAAATTTTGTAACCTAGAATTTAATCATCGTATTTCAATGGTTTTTCCACTTTTCTTGTGCGATTCGAATTTTGCTGCATTTATTTCAGGATGAGATAAAAACTGAAAAAAATTGAGGATGAGGTTAGTATAGGTCGTGGTTCTCCGACGACATAGGGTTGGTCAACAATCATTCAGTTCCTTTCCCTGTTGTCCGCGGTCCAGCAAGATTTATTCATACTCCAGAAAGCCCACCCCTTACTCCTGAGCATCAGATGACGCTAAACATGACCGTACTGGAGTCCCTGAATGAATAAAGTTTCTGTTAACGTAGTTTGAGGATTGACATAGTATATTTTTTTCTATCATCCAATTAGGAGGTCGAAAACGGTTTTCACAGCTATGACCACCTACAAACTCATTACCAATTTATGGAAATGCATTAAAATAGGGAGTACAGAGGACACTGGCACCAACAGACAGTAATAAAAGCATTCCAGTAAAAATTTCGAGGTCGAAAAAAATCACAACAGAAAAACAATAAAAACAACAACAAAATTCAAGTGGATAAGTGGATCAGACCAATACAAATTAGCTATTAAAAGCACATACTTGTACAAAACCAGTATACAAAATTAAGTCGATAGAATGTAAAAAGTCATTATATAAATAATTAAATCTTTAATCGGATTTGTATAAAACATGGCAAATGGATGGAAAACAATAAACAATCCACTCAGATGAAAAATGCTTAAATAAAATTTTAATGTTATTTATAAAATCTACATACATATTGAAAAATCAATTTTCTGTTATTTTAGTAAATATAAGCCCTGCTGAAGCATTACTAAATATTAACAGACTGTTGTTGTGTACATTCAAAATATTTATGTAAAAATAATAATTTAAATTATGTAAAATGAAATTCATATCAATGTTCTTAATCGTATTATAGAGTACCAAAAAGAAAAATAGAATTATACCAACAATAATAATGCCTTGCCTACCTAAAAATAATAATAATAATAATAAGGATGAAAAAGAAACAAAAATTATTTTACCATCATGATCCTTCGGGCTACTCTGTGCTGTATTTATATCTTATGCATAAATCCTTAATTTATTAACAATAATCGTTATAATAAAATTTAAGGAAATTATCATTACCATTACCGATTATTATTCTTATTATTATTTTTTTTTTTAGTAGATTGGTCCTTTTGTTGCATGATTTTATTGTTTTTTAATTCGTTTACAAAAGCGAACGACAAGCCCACTGTGCAAATAATTTCTATATACAGGTATATCGTTGTCATTTCGACTTGATTCGACCTAAAAAAAATTATTCCTAACCCTATAGTATCCGTCCGTGCTTTGTGTGTACAGAGAGAGTACAATATTATTAAAAGGATATAAAACTGATTTCCGTTTTTATCTTCTAATGATCTTAAGGATAAGTTTAAATGTTTGAAATATATTTGGGTTCAGCAGGCAAAAAGCACTGGAACATCTTTTTTTTCCTTCCTATTGTCCCCTTTTACCAAAGCGACAATCTATATAACATCATCATGACCTCTGCTTATATATACGTACGTAGGTTATTATTGTTGTCGTTATAATTTTTATTATCCTTTTTTTCATTACTTGGTTCAGAACATAATTCATTTCTATTGAACATTTTTTTCTTTTCCGTATTGTTTGACCTCCATGAAAGTACGTTTTTTTGTTGTGCTCAAGTTTAGGGAAAAAAAATTCTAGACTTTAAATGTCTGTTTACGGTATATTTATACCAGGATATCATGATTACTTGCGGGTGTATGAGATCTGGGTTTGGCGTTTTTATTTGTTCAGGAGAAAATTATATAATTAAAATTTGCACTTCAATAATTATGCTTAATTAAAATAATAATGGCTATGGTATTTGTACAAATTTTGTTTTTGCGTATAATTACAGGTATAAATGCGTTCGCTCATTAATTCATGGGGAAGTTAATCATTAAATAAAATTTGGATAATTGTTAATTAATTACAATCGATGATTTAATTATCAAAAATTATTTTTTTTGTTTGTATAAGTGGCTTACATAAGTGTCTATTTTTACGCACGGTTTGCCTTTTAATAAGGATATTTATTATTATTCGCTGCTCAGCGAAGAAAATATCTCTGATTTATTCGCAATACAAAAATTATGAGTAATCAGAATAACTGAAAATTCTGGAAATCTCGGTTTTCAAAATCTCGGTTTTCGAAATCTCGGTTTTCAATTTCTCGGTTTCCGAAATCCCGGTTTGCTTTTCTTCTAGTTCTAATTGCACAAAATAATTAATAAAATCTTTTAATTGCAAGATTTGGTACTTGCAACATTTTTTAATTGCAAAATTTTTAAATGCAATAATTGTAGGGGCTGACGGCTTCGATAACTCTCACGGGCACTTAGCTCTCCATCCAAATTCCATCCCTATTAGCCATTTTGTATAACTTTATCGCAAACTCATTTTAGAATTTTGTCAAAAATCCATTTAAGAGTCCCATTTTCCCACATTCCAAATATTAAAAATTTAAACCTGGATTTCCTAAAAATCACGTTTTTTTTATACAAAACCGGGATTTTGGAAACTGGGATTTTGAAAACCGAGATTTTGAAAACTGAAGCCGTATACATTCGTCGGATAAAAATCCGGGATTTTTCTATCCCATCGTTTTACCCAATTATATCACGTAAATTATACAACAGACACGCCTCTTTTCATACAAAAGAGTTGAAAAAAATTGAAAAAAAATCTCGGATGTAAAAATCCCGGATTTCCATCCGACGTATGTATACGGCTTGAGATTTTGAAAACCGGGATTTTTAAAGTCCGGATTTTGAGTATCGAGTTTAAAATCTCGGGATTTTGAAACCCGAAATTTTCTGAAGACCGAGATTTAGAAAAAACCGAGTTTTTGACAATTCGAGATTTTGAAAATTCGAGATTTTGAAAACCGAGATTTCGTTACACACCCCAAACAAATTTACCTGTTTCCATTTGCAGATTTATCTTAGATTTATCTATTTTCGTAATTAAAATGTAAGCAGAAGTATCTCAAAGATCTAAATTCATTAAGATTCCGAGAAATTTTAACACAAAAAAAATATTTTTTGTTCGGTGGGCACTATTCGTACAATTATGCTAGATCATGAAATCCACAACAAATTAAAAATAGATGGGCTTATATATTGTGACTAAAGTCACAACCAGCGAACACTTATAAGTTTAAGTTGTACTTTGTTTGCACCGTTTCGGTAAGTGCTACAATCAGAAAAATTTCGCCATGGTGGTACAAACGGAGCCCAACTTAAGCTCTTAAGTTTTCGCTGGTTGAGGCTTAACACTCAACTTTATTTTACTTAACATGAATGATCCATACCACACATGATTTTTATAGCGAAAATAAAACTTAGCACAATTTTGTAGAACGCCGTAGAAATCGACGATAGCGTATAAACAATTTATTTTGGCATAAACAATGTCGACAGTTAGTATGTAGATAATTTGTAGACAAAAAAACTTTTTTATTTTTTTTTCATTTTTTTTTATAATAAGGAATTATCTTAATGTTTTCTAATTCAAATTGGGGATTTTCAATTAATTCAAGTTTTGCAAACCAAATACTTGATATTATTACGGTTAAAATAATTCAACATATCCAATTAATTCTCAAATTTTTATTAACAATGTAATCTGTTTTGTCATTAACAAACGCTAACACGCACATATTGGAATTTTTAAGAATCGTTTACGTTGTTTTTAGTTCCTTATTTATTAGTGATATTACCTGTATAAGACGAAAAATGTTTACTCGATATCTTTAAACGTATTTTAGTTTACAGTATCGAATTGAACGAAAACAAATCATTTTCCATATATTTAATATGATGATTTTCCAGGAGGAAATTCCTGAAATACTGTAGCTTTTATCAGATCCATTCGAAAGTTGCAATAGTCAATATAAACTCTACGAGAAATTACGAAAATTAGATTTATTAGATCAGTTTCTCGTTTTAACGATAAACATTTCCGAAAACTGCAGATACGAGTACAACAATGGCGAAGTCAATTACGAAGTAATCAAAAATTGTGGTATTTTATTTCCAATTAAATTTCAATTACATAAAATGTTCGAAACAGGCAAATTTAATTTCTCTAAATTCATTGTGCGTAATTCATACAAAAATGTTAATGGAATTTCAAGTTTTTTCGAAGGACAGCTTTGGCAGCGCCGCCTAGAACAATTTAAAAATAAAACATCTATCCCATATTTTTATATTTCGACGACTTTGAAATTAATAGTCCTCTCGGATCCCATATTGAAGAAGTTACTGGAATCTACTATGGACTTCCAGATGGAAGATGTTCCAAGTTACAATATATTTCCTGTGCGGGTCTGCTAAAGTCTTCAGATATGAAGCAATACGGTACAAATTCATGCATAAAGTGATTAATATTTGAACTGAAAGAACTAGAAGAAGAAGAAATTAATATATTTAGTGAAAATTGTCATACAAAAATTAATTTTGTGCTGGGTTTAATTATCGGAGATAACTTAGGAGTAAACACTGTGAATTTTTTCTGTACATTTTGTTATCTCCCTAAATCCATGACACAAACTACATGCGTGGAACTAGTTACTTCTTTACGTAACATTGAAAATTACAGAAAACATTTGACCTTGGAGTATAACGATAGGTGCGGAATTTCAACTAACTCTTTATTTAACGATATACCTTTCTTTCAGGTAACTGAGAACTTCTCAGTTGACTTGACGCATGATGTCTTTAAGGACGTGTGTCATTACAATGTTTGTCATATTTTAAAGAATTTTAATGAAAAAAAAAATTTAACTTACGAAAGCTGAATTAAAGAAAAATTACATTCAATAACGGTGTAATAACCAAAGTCGGTCAAGTTAGCAAGAAATTCCATCACGAATTTTTTGGTGCATTTCTTGGCTAAAGTGTAGTTAACCCGAAAAAATTGTAGTCGTTACAAAAATGTAGTGCTATTCCGAAACCCCGAACTTTTTGAGTATTTCTTGCATAAAAACAATCGTTACATAAAAATGTAGGATTATTCCGAAATTAAAATCTAATAAAAATTTAATTTTAATTTACACATTTTTAATAAATATTTTTTGAAAACTGTGAAAAATTGTTACAACCTCATATTGTGGACTAACCGTGCAATATTATAATTTTATAAAAACCATTCTTAAGCTTTAAAGCATATTGGAATAAAACATACAAATAAAATTAAAATTAGAAAATTAAGCTAAATCGAAAAGTGCATAGGCATTTCATTACAATAAAATAAGCAAATCATAATACCAGAGCTAAATTGCACTGGTGGTATATACGGCTACTTAGGTTTTAGCTGTGCTAATAAACCCTGCGAATTTCATTTTCATATCAGGTGTCAAAACACAAGCACTATCGGAAATTGGCTGCGAGAATACCGACTATTTGTAGAAGACGTTTTAAAATGTTGGCCAACAGCACAAGTGCAATTTGTTGGCCAAATTGCACTTGTGCTGTTCACATACAATTGCTGGTGGTAAAAACAAATATTTTGAAAACTCATCTGAAGTTCGAAAATTTATTAAAGAAGTTATGGCTTCTTTAATAGTAACCACCAACTATCAAAATTTGAAACAGATTTGGGAAATGTTATCAATTTTGCCGCAATCGCGAAGGGTTAAACAAGCATTTGTTAATGGGCAGGTTAAACAAGCATTTGTTAATTTAATTGAATTAATTGGAGCAAATATTTTAGAACCAGAATTAAATTTATTTGAATCCAATAAAACTATTGATGGTAATCAATAATTAGATAGCAAAAACTTTTCTAGCCCAATTTACAAACAAAGCCCGTTTTATCGAGACTTACATGAAATAAGTACGGAAGTACGATTACATATTTTGGAAGATACGAACGAATGCCCGAAAAATAATTTTTTTAATATATTGTTCCATGACACATTTCTAATTAAATACGGACTCTTATATCATTATTTACCGGCATATTACGCAATGGTACTCGGTTGAGCAACGGTCCCGTAGAAAATTATTTCGCATTTTTAAAAAGAAGATTTTCTTTAACAAGCCATTCGCTTGAGGTTGGAAAAATGCCGTTAAAAGTTGGCCGCTTTGTCCGTGAATTAAAGAATCGAAATAACACAGTCTGCAAAGAAATATTTCATTCTGTACCAAAATTTTCGTTGTCGCAAAAATAATGTAGCACAACACCTAACAATCGTCCCTGCAATTTGTTAGATGTTCAAAGCAGCGATTTGGTTTGGAAACGAAAAAGCAAGTATTCATCCCCAGCAAACTGTAAAAAGAAGCAATCGCGGAGCGGTTTTGATTTAATTTTGTACACAATTTTCAAAATTTAAGTGAAATAGACCAAACTATTACTGCCATGGCGACATTGAGCCAAAACTCTAATACACCAAAGAGGAAAACAGAGCCAAAATCTAAAAAAAATCTTTAAGGATAAACCGGACCCTAGGAATTCGACTAATAAAAAATGCAATCCCTCTTTCAATAGGGAACGATGATTACATTTTAAATAATTTAAGCAGCTGTCGGACAAAATTGTTATCGCGGTACCACAGAACTATTTAATATTTCTAAGAAATTTTTTTGAAATGTTTACTAGTTAGAGATCACGTTAGAATGTACCAACTGTTATACAAATGAAACAGAAAAACGTCCTCTTATTTATTTGAATACTGAGAAATACGTAAACCTAGGAGTATCAAAAATAGGAGAATGTCTAAAAGAAGTCCCCCCAAAGACTTATAAACAATGTTACCAGCGTATGAATCCGATCCTATTCTTATAACCAAATATAATTTGTATAGATAGCGAATCAATTTGCGATGTTTCTGTACGATTATCTGATATTCCGAGCTCGATAAAATTGGATCAAAATAATTATAAAGTTGTATCGCTTGTCAGTTTTTTACATGATGGCCCAGTTAAAAATTTTCCCAAATCGTCGGAAGGACATTATGTTTGCTATGGAGTTGTCAACGATACATGGAAAAAGTACGACGACTTATGTACGTATGTGCCAGGAATACGTAATTTCTCGGCGATGCAAATAAAACCCGAAATAATCTTGTATAAAAAATCATAAACAACTCACCGAATAAAAGATCACAATAGCTATCCTCAATTTGTCAATATAGGACACTCTAATATCATAGAAAAACATCTATGATAATATTAAAAAAATTCAAACGATTATTAAACACCTAAAAACAAGTAAATCGAGAAAAAAATTAAAGACATACTACTTAATAAACACATTTTATTCACTTGTATTTGATTTCGCAAAATTATATTTTTGAATATTTTAATTAAAAAATTTTGTCATAAAGTTTAAAAAATCACTCGATCGATTTCGACTTGTTAGGTCATCATCAGGGAGTATCTACTGATTTGTAAAAGTAAAAATTTTATATATAGAAGAAAAAAGCAAAAAATAAACAAAAGAAGTAGGGACAAAAAATAAGCAATAAAAATTAATCTATTGATCGCGCAGGTGAGCGATTAGTCATTGGCTGAGTAACAAAAAAAAAAAAAATTACTTTTACTCAGTAGATACCCCTGATGATGACCTTACAAGTCGAAATTGATCGAGTGATTTTTAAACTTTTTGAAAAAAATTTTTAATTAAAATATTCAAAAATATAATTTTGCGAAATAAAAAACAAGTGTTTAATAAAATGTATTTATTAAATATTAGTGTGTTTCGCCAAGTGCCTATGACAAATAGCGTAAAAAGTAAAGACATACTTTTATATCTTTCATAATTTACGATCAATCATAATTTATCAATATT
Source organism: Nephrotoma flavescens (assembly GCA_932526605.1). Lineage (NCBI taxonomy): Eukaryota > Metazoa > Arthropoda > Insecta > Diptera > Tipulidae > Nephrotoma > Nephrotoma flavescens. The sequence continues at coordinate 221,003,057 of OW052220.1, forward strand.
TACCATCGTTCCCCACTTACAATATACGTATCATTCACCATTTAACATAAACTCCTTTACCATAAACCATCATTCACCATTCGCGAAAAACAATAATTTAATCTATAGCACTCACTACCATTCACCATATACCATCATTCGTCGTATACATCAAATACACATCAACATTTACATCATTTTTCCAATTTTTCCACCAGATATGAAAATGAAATGCGCAGGGTTTATTAGCACAGCCAAGACCTAAACAGCCGTATATACCGCTAGTACAGTTTAGCTCCTAACTGTACTAGCGGTATATACGGCTGTTTAGGTCTTGGCTGTCCTAACTGTGGTTTGCTTATTTTATTGTAATGAAATGCCTATGCACTTTTCGATTTAGCTTAATTTTCTAATTTTAATTTTATTTGTATGTTTTATTCCAAAATGCTTTTTAAAATTTTAAGAATAGTTTTTATAAAATTATAATATTGCACGGTTAGTCCACAATATGAGGTTGCAACAATTTTTGCCAGTTTTCAAAAAATATTTGTTAAAAATGTGTAAATTAAAATTAAATTTGTATTAGATTTTAATTTCGGGATAATCCTTCATTTTTATGTAACGATTGCTTTTATGCAAGAAATACTCAAAAAGTTCGGGGTAACGACTACACTTTTTTCGGGTTGACTACACTTTAGTCAAGAAAGGCACCAAAAAATTTGGGATGAAATTTCGGGCTAACCGACTTAATAAGCATTGGAAATTTTTCTAAACGTATTGAAATGCACCACAATGATAGAAATCATTTACAAATGAGTGCAAGCGAAATGAATTGTTTTGTTTTTTATTAACCTCTTATAATTGGTGATTTAGTTCCAGTAACAGTAGTTTCAGGCATGTTAAACCATTGTTAAAAAACACAATTCGCTATATGTACATATCACTTTTCAATGACACTTTAAAACCGGTATTTCATTTTCTGACGCATTATCCTAGAATAATAGAGCAATCTGGTTTGCCCAAAAATTTCTGGTGTTTTCACTATGAAGCGATACATCGAGAGTTTAAAACATATGCCCGTTCTTCGTCAAACAGAATAAATATTCTAGTTAGTTCTGCCAAAAAAGTTCAACTTAAGTTTGCCGAATTTCTACTCATACCAATTGAGGAAAACAATAATAAGTAAGAGACACAGATTAATAGGCTACTCAAATATAAAAGTTGCAAGTTTTGATTTGATTGAATATAAATGAACCAGATATAAATCTGGGTATTTTTTATCAAACAAAATACAAGATAAAGTTCATTTATAACAAATTCTTGCAATACTTATAATTGATCAGTTGAGGGCGGTATTAAGCTTAAATGAAATTTTGATTAAAAGATTTAACAAACATCTACTTGCATTTGAAATTGATAAAGAGAAGCTAACTATTTCAAACAACTAGATATGTGATATAAATAGCTTCAAATCACCACCATTTAATTCGCATACAACTGTGAATAACACCCGGTATTTCCGTATACCGCCCGATTTTTAAAACCGTTTCTTTAAGAAACCCTATTTTGCAAACAGTGACTGACACGTTCAAACACAAATTTTTTGAATTTGGTAAATAATTACGAGTATCAAGGACATCAAAATACATTACAAATTGTTGGACCCATAATTCAAGGTAAAGAAAAAGACGAGCTTAAAAAAGTATTGAGTTTCTGTTTGAAATGTTTCTAGGTTCGTATATAAATTTGTCTTTGGGGTTGATTTAAATTTTCGCTTCTGACAATATAATTTTTTTACCATTCTAGAAGAATCGATTAATGTAGATGCCCTTCGCAATATGAAGCGGGATCATCTCATGCTATTATGTTGGAAAAACAAAATTAACGTATAGGAACAATGATAACAGTAGAGCAACAACTTAAGTTATGGAAAGCCAAAATCGCAGGTGAAAATAGTACGGATGAAATAAAGGTCGATGATTCCCAAAGAAGTTCCAGTGGAAGCGGTGGTACTTCCAATTCAATTAATTTGGACAGTATTTTAGAAGACATCGGTGCCGGTAAAAAAATTGTAGAAGACTACCGGAAAGATCCAACATTTACAGACGCTTCCGGAACAGTTCTTCTCACGCTTATAACGAACTATTTTGAAGTGCACGGGAAGAAAATGACTGCTGACAATGCTAAGCCATTATCAGAAGAAATTGTTAGAAAATTTCCATCTAAAGAGATTGTTAGTTGCCTCCAAATGTTGTGTACATACAATATTTTAAACTTTTTTTTGAAACAATCGGGGAAGAAAATAGTGTGTAAATTATACAATAAGTATTTTAACTCTCAGCGGCTTTTAAAAGAATCCGGAATAATAGAAAAGAGACCTCATTCTCAGTGGCACTATTCTGGTAATTCCCTGGGAATAGGGAATTGGGGAAAGATTTTATATGTAATTTCTATTTTAATTTTTTTTTCTGGCGTACTGAGGTAAAAAAATAGTGGTAATTTTTTTGAAAACAAAATAAAATTGGGAATAATTTTCCTTGCAAATTTAGATATGGAAAAATTATTCCCAATTTATAAATATTTGCATTAAACTTTTCTTCTTAGTAGGCCGGAAAAAAATATTTGAACTGAAATTACATATAAAATCTTTCCCCAATTCCCTATTCCCAGGGAATTACCAGAATAGTGCCACTGGTGGAAGTAAGAAAGTATATGTTCGGAATTCCAAGGCTAACAAAATAGGTATTTTAATTCTCGATACCAAAAAATAATTAAAATTAAACAAAGTTTAATATTAGACGAACAAATGTAAAGTTATTATTCAGTAAAATTTAGTTATTATTTTTTAGGCATACTAAGATTAATACACATATTAACATAATACTAATTCCAGAAATTGAAGGTGAAATTGAGAAGGACCTTGCAGCTATTAAGCAAAAAAATAGTAATTTTTTCGAGCTTGAAGTTTATTGGCGACGGACTTGTGGTTATAGAATTAAGGATATTCATAGTATAAGTCTTAATGGGAAAAACACGACATCTGAAAGATTTAGTGCCTGGCCTAGTTATAAATCTAGTTTGGGATATAAATTGGTAATTTACTTTTTAAGCTAAACATTGACTCATTTCATTAGTTTGGATTTATATATTTCAGATATCAGACAGATCAACAAATCGTGATAAATTACTGAATTTAATACAACCAAAGCATAAAGAACAAAGTATGAGAATTTAGTGTCCGAAATAAATCCAGCTGAGGTCACTGAAAGTAAGTAAAGAAACTGATACGCCAACCACAATAAGTGGACACTGATTGCGATGGGTGTCATCTTTTCGTTTCCATCTAAAATATAAAAGGAATAAAAGTTTTGTAAATTTTGGGCGCCGATTATTGAACTTGGCGGATTTACTGCGGTGGGAGTCCAAATACCATATAAAAAAAAATTAACATACATTTCGATCAATTTTGTATTGGAAACTTTTTTATATTCATATAATTCAATTTTTATGATCCGCTAACTATTCGTAATATTTTTGCTGCGGATTTTGAACGAACACTTTTATTTGATTTTTATGAAAATAAAACTATAGTATTGGTTTGCAATTTTTTTTTTATATAACCGGGAGTTTGGACTCAGCCATAGTAAAACCGCATTTCGCGTATTGTTGAAACATATAAAATTTTAAATTGCTACATTTACATTCTTTTCAGATCAGAAAAATCTTTATGTGATTTATCTTCTTCATCATTTGATACCTCCAGTATCAAGGCCTACGTTTGAAATTTTCAATCAAAGATTCCCAAAATTCAATGTTTATATTTGGAGAATCGGGATTGGAGTGTGAAGAGAAAATAGAAAAACTAAAGGATTCTAAAATGCCTGTTTAACCGTTTATAATCGTGTTTGGGACTTTACATAATTCAAAATCATTTATAATATATTTTGATGAAGTTCGATACAAATTTAGTTGCATTTTACAGGCTGTACACGCGTGTTTCAATATATTTATGCTACTTAACTTGCAGTATCCAGTAGCATCTATTTTAATATGAAATTTTATTCAAAAGTTTTTCTACGGTCTTGAAACCGAATTTGATAAAACTCATACCAATATTAATTTAATAATTCAAAAACTCGCTGATAAAAATTAATTTTTGTATTAATATTATTCTTTATAATTTCGTTATCAATGAAGTTGAAATGAAGTTGTGGATAGTTTCAATATAAAACATTCTATCAATATGAAACACTGATCGGTTTTTATAATTGATTTTCAATCAATGTGATGTGACCACATGCATAGTGCAAAAGGTGCAAAGTGTCCGATTTCGAGAAAATATACTACATTTCTATGCAGATCGTCGAGATGCCTCACCTGTATGATAATCTTATCATAATATTATAATGAAAAATACCAACAATGGAAATTATGTGGGGCGAATCCTGGAGTATCTGGCACATAGGCCATCTTAATAGTGCAGTAGATAAAAGTGCAAAAGATAATAGCAGTGCAATTTTGAAACAATTCGATATAATGCTATGCGGATCGTCAGGATACCCTATTTGGGTACGGTCATTTTTATAAATAAAACGGAACACACCGAAAATGGAAATTCTGTAAAGCAAATCCTGGAGATTTTTCCACAAAACCACCTAAATAGTGCAGTACAATGCAAAAATATAATGACAAGTCCGTAAAAGGTAATTCTGTGGAGCGAATCCCAATTCCCAATTTGTTGGAAACGTTCATGACAAAATTTAATATTAATGAGTCGAACTCTTTGGGTTGTAGACGTTAAATTTTGGTAATAAAATTATTTATGCAAAAATCGTTCCTTCATCTTAAATTTTGGAAAACTATCTTAACCAATTTTGTTGCAAATTAAATTGTTTATTTATTTATTTAGTATATGTATTCCGGGCAGCTGCTATACATTGTAGTATTTTGTTAATTTCATGTGGCTAGGTAGAACGCATCATTCTTCTGGCGAGCACCGCGCTTCACTTTAGTATCATTAATGCGTAATACTTTTCTGAACAAAATTTTCATTGAATTTCGCGTTTTTTTCAAAGATTGGACGGGGATTCATATAATTTCCGATAAGGCCATTTAAGAATAAATTAAATTACAAATATAAAATAAAAATAAAAAATTTAAATAGTTAAACTTGCGGAAAATAGGCGACTGCTCGAAGACGAAAGTCTAAGCTAACCTAAATTTAATTAGGGATCGCAAATTTTTGGAATCGCAAATGCTACAGCTTTACTATGTAAAAAATTTATTTTTATCTTGGCGTGTTTTATCTAGGCTATTCCAAGTTGCTTATCAAGTTCGAAAATTAACTAAGATTTAGTGAAAAAATCAATTTAAATTTGACAAAACAAGTATCAAAACAACCTTACGCTGGCGTACATTTGCCAATTTGATTTTCATACCATTATAATGGACACTTTTATTTAACTATTGTGTGTTATTCTTCAAGCTTTTAATAAAAACATTTCTTCCTTTGGAACTAAAGCGCCTAATTGATTTCTCGTGTTACACTATTTATGATGACTATTATTTATAAGGCACCAAAATCGTTTTACTCGTATATACTATGGGAGGATATAATTAAATATTTACCAAAATTCTATTAAAAATGTGTGGCAACTAACCCACCAAATATCTAAAACGTATAGTGAGTAGTTTTCATCGTTGTCGCTTATAGTGTACAAAGTAAATATTTGTATTGAAATTATGAATGTTGGAAAATGAGAATCATAAATTAGATTGTTAATTACGATAATTATTTTTATATGACAAATTAGCATTTGAAAAATGATGTTGGTATATATGTACGATGAAATTTAATAGTAATTTGAAACCATATCACAATTATTTCAATATAATCACCTCAGTCTACACAGAATCAATTAAATATTCGATAAAATTTCAATTAATTCTTGCGTACGCAAATAATTAATTGATCAAAATACCCAGGTAAACGATACACCTTGAACATGTTAAAATCGTACCAATTATTTTGTTCGCTTCACAAAATTCATTAAACGAACAAAAAAAAAATTAGAAAACTACCGCCCAATTTCCAGCTCAAAAAACACAAAAAATAGCATATTATTCTACTACCCCAATTCATCTTGCTCCGTAATATAATTTCCATAAATTAACAATAATTATCCCTATTTATCCTAGAAAATAAACGAACAAAAAACGACTTTCCTCTATCTTTTTAATTAAAATCTAATTAAAACCTTAACAACGCATACAAACACACATTATATTATATAGGCAGACATCGCCGCACCACCGAAAGAAAATCATCTCGTAAACTGAAAAACAATTAACTTAAGAGTTCGTACCAAAAAAAAAAAAAAAAAAACTTGGAAATAGAAACATCATAGTAAGAAGATCCATCCGTACATAATATACCAGGTAGACACAACAGTTAGATATAAGCATATTATTCACCATATACAACACCATGGTGTAAAAAAAAAATCGGAAAACTCAGGTAAGAAAAACAAACCAAAATATATTTTCATCAATTTATTCTAATTTATGTAAATTTATCAAATAAATGAAAAGACACGTAATTCATTTTCCAACATTTTCTCTGAATTTTCCATCCAATTTTTTTTTTTTTTGTTTTGTTTTTTGCTGTTTTATTTTATTGGATTCGAGTAAAAACATAAAATTTGTTGTGTATACGAATATATGGTGAAACATTCGTATGAAAATAAGCTTGTGTGCAACATCGCTTTAAAAGTACCTATATTTTCATCGCTTATCGCCACACAGTATCGTGTTGCTGCGGTATTGTTGTTGTCATTAAATAAAATAATAAACTTTAATAATTATATAAATTTTTACAACTTTCCTTATATACTTATGTATATTATATATATACACATAAACGACGACTTGAGGATAAAAAAAAGCGAGGAAAATTTTTGTTGCAGCACAAAGTTACGAATTAATTAAGTTGAAAATTAAGTCAAATTGCCGTATAAAACTTTTTCGTCTAATTATTTTATTTTGCTCTACTTTATAAATATATTTATCATTTTATGCCGAGCATCTCTCGGAACGACATATCAAGATTAATTGAAATTCGGATATATATATATATATATATATATATATATATATATATATATATATATATATATATATATATATATATATATATATATATATATATGTATATATATATATATATATATATATATATATATATATATATATATATATATATATATATATATATATATATATATATATATATATATATATATATATATATATATATATATATATATATATATATATATATATATATATATATATATATATATATATATATATATATATATATATATATATATATATATATATATATATATATATATATATATATATATATATATATATATATATATATATATATATATATATATATATATATATATATATATATATATATATATATATATATATATATATATATATATATATATATATATATATATATATATATATATATATATATATATATATATATATATATATATATATATATATATATATATATATATATATATATATATATATATATATATATATATATATATATATATATATATATATATATATATATATATATATATATATATATATATATATATATATATATATATATATATATATATATATATATATATATATATATATATATATATATATATATATATATATATATATATACCCTTGTACAAGTAAAATTTCACCACAAAGTTCATTTTTGTTCCGGTCGATTTAGCAAAATAGATTTTGTTTTTTATATATATTTCAAGCGAACGGAACGGACGAATGATTGCCCACGCGGTACAAAACAATATAATTTTTGAATAGCATGTCATAATTTAGTATACAAATGTACAGTTGTTATTAGATCCTTCCAAGAATTAAATCCCGCTGAATATTTTTTATTTTGCTTTCTTTAGCTATGTACAATATGAATTCATTAAGAATCGAATACATGAACTTTATGCCCCTTGTGAAATTAATTAACTTGAAAATTAAGCCAAACTGCCGTAAAGCTTTTAAGATATTCATAGCAAGATATGCTACTAAGCCTCCCATTAAACGTCATTTCAAAAATACGCATTTTTTAAACAATTAAATGTTGTCGTGTACAAAAAAAATAAATAAAACAAGAACAGAATTGTATGTATTTAGCTACATATTAAAAAATATCCTAAGGATATCTTTAGTAAAATACCATTATGTGATTTTCCTTGTACATGTCTTCTTTCCTCGCTCGAAATCGTATTCCACTTGTTTCCCAAAAAATACGCTCATTCCTGAGCGAAACAAAAATCTGAATATCCTTAGCACAAATAACACGTTTAGTTTTCACTCACTAAATCACATACATATATTATATTTCACTCACATAATTCTTCTCAAAACTAAATATTTATTTTTTTATTTTTCACTCAACAATATCACTCACATATTGATTTTCCACTAAACTTTTATATTTTTTTCACTAAAACACCGAAATGAAAATTTCACCCGATTTGCACCAACAAAACAACAACAAAAAATCATTAAACCAAACCAAAAACAAAAACTGAATACATTTTTAGCACACACACAACGCGTTTTCATTGAATACCAAAGTAGAACTGAAGAAATTTGTGTGAGTGCGAAACAAGCACAGAAAATATTTTTTTGTTTTCGTTCTTTACACAACTCCTAGGGGAGTTCGCTTATACGAGCGAACTATAAAAAAAATTACGTTCAGCGTAAATATTTCGGGAATAAAACGAAAAGTGCACTGTAAAAAAGTATTACTACCCCTCTTTCATTTAGTCGGTGTAGGGCAAAATGATGCTTTGCACTGTTAAAAAGTTTATGCGCATTAATATAAATAAATCTTGAGGAGATTAAAAACATGCACTGTAAAAAAGTTATTTTTATTTTGTTAGGAGAATTATGAATTACAGCAAGAAAAAAAGCTTTTGAATGAGATATCAAGATTTTGTATAGAAATCATTCATATGTCACATGAATACCGGGAAGACATGTCTTCAGGGAAATAAATTCGTCTAATTTACATATTTCAAAAATTGATTATCTGTTACGTCTCGTAGGTAGCATGTACGCGTCTAATATTATAATCGATATAATTTAAGAAATTTAAGATGTTATTTTATATGATGTACGTGGGGAATAGAGGCAACACACAGTATTATATGAAATTTGGTATTGGAATTATGTAACAGGCATAATATAATAATTGTTGTACTAATATTTACTGTTCTGACAAGTGCTGCTTTTATGTAGTATGTGGGAATATTTTGCAGCTTTGGAAAAGGGTGGTTTTTAGTATTAGTGGTAACATGAACTTAAGAGTACAATTTCATCAGTTCTTGGTAATTTTAAAAGCCTATATTTATATCTAAATTATTTGTTAATTGAAATTCTTGTAGTTTGTCGAGCTAAACGCTTTCACGAAATCATTTTCTTTTAACTTCGGTTTGAAGGGCCAACTAATTGACATCCTGATAAATATATTACGAAAAATGATGCTAACAAATTGGCTGTCCGTCTGAATGTTTGGAGAGATGATACCGCAAGAATTTTTTGCGTGATTTGAATCTAGTTTTCGTAAATATTCCGCCTTTGTATAAACTCGTAAAGAAAGAAATTTTAAATAGATTTTTTTAAGTCCTGGTATATGGTTAATAGATGCCAAGCTAAATAGAACAAGGTATTTTACACATTTTGGTTGAAATTCGGTTTCGTATAAACTGGAATAAACCCAACATTTGACATTAAATGGTACTTTTTAAACAGTCGGTGTTCATTAGTGGTATATGTGATATGCGGCTCCCTGAATTAAAAAAAGTTGAAATGGTGGACTTAAAAATAGTGTTTTTATCTGAAAAAATGGAAAGTCATACTTATAACAAATTTTCTGACTTAACTAAAGGTGTTTTACAACATACACTTAATTTGAAGATGACACAAGAAAGGCATATTTTATGAAATTTTAAAATATATTTTTTAATTCATTTTCAAAATGACTTAAAAAAGGCATATTTTATTTGACATTATAAACATAAAACTTACATTTGTTTTTAATACACATAGAAATGCATGCGTAATATCACATTTTTAAGAAAACGGTTTCTTGTTTTTCTTGTTACAATTTTTTGTTGTATCGTAGAGAAAGCTAAAAAACGAAGAAATACATTTTCATAAATTTCAATTGTGAATTATTATTTGTGTATTAATTCTGAATTAAAATATGCATTTTTTAATTCATTTTGAAATTTGCAATTGTTTTTTGCACATTTTCAATAATGAATGCATTAGTTGAAAATAAGCCCGATTATCCGGCATCCAATTAACCAGAACACCCAGTTAACCGGAATTTCGATTTTTAGGATTTTTTTTTGCTTTTTATCTTCTTTCATTTCATATGAATTTTTCAATTTGTTTTGAAATTTTCAATTGTTTCTTGGACATTTTCATTAATGAAAGCATAGTTGAAATTTTGGAATGGCTTTAATTTTCATATTATAGTAAAAGCAAAAATACTCCTAAAAATTAAAATTCCGGTTAACTCAGTGTGTGGTTAATTGGCTGCCGGATAATCGGACTTTTAGTGTAATTTGAAAATTAAAGCCATTCCAAATTTTCAACTTATGCAAACATTAATGAAACTGTGCAAAACATAATTGCAAATTTCAAAATGAATTAAAAAATGAATATGAAAGAGAAAAGAAAGAGAAAATAGCAAAATAAAATCCTAAAAATTAACATTCCAGTTAACTGAGTGTCCCGGTTAATTCGATGCCGGATAATCGGGGTTAGTAAAACCGTAATAAGAAAATTAAAGCCATTCAAAATTTTGAACTAATGCTTTCATTAATGGAAATGTGGAAAAGCAATTTAAAATTTCAAAATGAATTAAAAAATGCATACGAATGAGAAAAGAAAGAGAAAAAAAGCAAAAAAATCCTAAAACTTAAAATTCCGGTTAACTAAGTTTTCCGGTTAATTAGATGCCGGATAATCGGGCTTTTACTGTAATATGAAAACTAAAGCCATTCCAAATTTTCAACTAATGCATTCATAAATGAAAATGTGCAAAAAACAATTTCAAAATTAATTAAAAAATGCATATGAAAGAAAAAAGAAAGAGACAAATGCAAGATAAAATCCTAAGCATTAAAATTCCGGTTAACTGAGTGTTTCGGTTAATTGGATGTAGAAGAAAATTAAAGCCATTCAAAATTTTGAACTAATGCTTTCATTAATGAAAATGGGCAAAAACAATTGAAAATTTCAAAAAGAGTTAAAAAAATGTATATGAAAGATAAAAAAAGAGAGAATAGCAAAAAAAAAATCCTAAAACTTAAAATTCCGGTTAACTAAGTTTTCCGGTTATTTGGATGCCGGATAATCGGGCTTTTACTGTAATATGGAAATTACAGCCATTCCAAATTTTCAACTAATGCAATTCAATGAAAATGTGCAAAAAACAATTTCAAAATTAATTAAAAAATGCATATTAAAGAGAAAAGAAAGAGAAAAATGCAAAATAAAATCCTAAAAATTAAAATTACGGTTAACTGAGTGTTCCGGTTAATTCGATGTCGGATAATCGGGCTTTTACTGTAATAAGAAAATGTAAGTCATTCAAATTTTTTTTAGTGCTGCTTTCATTAATGAAAATGTGCAAAAACCACTTACAAATTTCAAATTGAATTGAAAAATGCATATGAAAGAGAAAAGAAGAAGAAGAAAAAAGCAACAAAAATCCTAAAAATTAAAATTACGGTTAACTGTGTGTTCCGGTTAATTGGATGCCGGATAATCGGGCTTTTTCTGTTATATATTTTTACGTTTTATTTCGATCTTAAACAATTTCACATTTTATTTCATTTTCTAAATGACTTAAAAATACACATTTTATGGCATTTATAAACATAATTCTTAAATCAATTTCAAAATGACTTATAATATGCAAAAATAAAGTCAGCTTTTTTTATTTCATTTTCATTACTGATTTTAAGTCAGTTTTAAAATTAAAAACGCTGGTGCTAAGTTCGAAGAAACAGCATTTTTAAGTCAGCCTTTTTTAATTCAGGGAGCCGTGATATGCATATAGATTATTATTTAATGAGTTTATGAAGTTGATTCTTACTAGAAACTTGGGCTTTTCCGAGTAACATATGAATCCAAGAGTCCTGATTTTAGTAAAATAAGGGCATCATTATATTACATATAAGTTTAGAAGCCAGGGTTTCGTTTTATATTTTATTGACTGGCACGATTTTAATCGATAGGGGGTGAGGTGGGGGGGGGGGGGGGGAGTTGATGGTTCTATTTGCCTGCCTTTCAGAAAAATCCATCCCTTTCTTAATTTTTTTTCGGCTCTCATGACTTTTATTAATTCTGCGAGAGAAGCGTTTTCTAGAACCAGAAACTGAAAATTAATTTAGGGAGCCATCCCGTGGAGCCGGGTTCCTTTATTTAATTTTTTCATCTCGTATGATCTTCTTAAAAAAAATTACCAGGAATCAATTTTGATAGGTTTTATTTATGTAGTAATTCGTTTACGGGGTTCTTTGGAAGAACCCGGGACCCTTTTGTAAACCCAGTTTCTTTGCGCGATCGATTTTGATAAAATTTTGCGGTTTTCGATTGTAACGAAACGATTACAATGGAACACTTTCTGAAAAATTTACTTAGGAGTCCCCAAGGTTGGCCTCCAAGTTGCGTGATATTGCACCATGTTGCACAATATTATACTATGTTGTACCATGATGCTTGTTGCCGGATCTTACTGATGGATGTTGTGTGATGTTTTAATGGGTGTAATACGAAATCCCGGTTATCAAAATTCTAGTTTCATAATCCCGGTTTTCAAAATACGGGTTTCAAAATCCCGGTTTTCAAAATCCCGGTTTTCAAAATCCCGGTTTTCAAAATCCAGGTTTTTAAAATCCAAATTTTAAAAATCTCGGTTTTCGAATAATAAAAATAAGATACCTTGCCAAAAAATCTGTTAGACAAATTTGTTTGTTTTCGATTAAAATTGATTATTGGGGCGGAAGCCGATGTTGCGAAATAACCACCCCAAACAACACATAAATTCAATTAACATTTCAATCAACATTTCAATCATAAGCAAACAGTGTTCTAATTTTTCTATTCTAATTTTTCTATTGACTGGCACGATTTTAATCGATAGGGGGTGAGGTGGGGGGGGGGGGGGGGGAGTTGATGGTTCTATTTGCCTGCCTTTCAGAAAAATCCATCCCTTTCTTAATTTTTTTTCGGCTCTCATGACTTTTATTAATTCTGCGAGAGAAGCGTTTTCTAGAACCAGAAACTGAAAATTAATTTAGGGAGCCATCCCGTGGAGCCGGGTTCCTTTATTTAATTTTTTCATCTCGTATGATCTTCTTAAAAAAAATTACCAGGAATCAATTTTGATAGGTTTTATTTATGTAGTAATTCGTTTACGGGGTTCTTTGGAAGAACCCGGGACCCTTTTGTAAACCCAGTTTCTTTGCGCGATCGATTTTGATAAAATTTTGCGGTTTTCGATTGTAACGAAACGATTACAATGGAACACTTTCTGAAAAATTTACTTAGGAGTCCCCAAGGTTGGCCTCCAAGTTGCGTGATATTGCACCATGTTGCACAATATTATACTATGTTGTACCATGATGCTTGTTGCCGGATCTTACTGATGGATGTTGTGTGATGTTTTAATGGGTGTAATACGAAATCCCGGTTATCAAAATTCTAGTTTCATAATCCCGGTTTTCAAAATACGGGTTTCAAAATCCCGGTTTTCAAAATCCCGGTTTTCAAAATCCCGGTTTTCAAAATCCAGGTTTTTAAAATCCAAATTTTAAAAATCTCGGTTTTCGAATAATAAAAATAAGATACCTTGCCAAAAAATCTGTTAGACAAATTTGTTTGTTTTCGATTAAAATTGATTATAGGGGCGGAAGCCGATGTTGCGAAATAACCACCCCAAACAACACATAAATTCAATTAACATTTCAATCAACATTTCAATCATAAGCAAACAGTGTTCTAATTTTTCTATTCCCACGCGCAACACACAAAAACACGTGTGCGTAAAGAATTTAAAAAAATTACAAACTATAAAAACAAACCCAGAAAGAAACCTTGCACATGAGAAAAAATGTAATTTCATGCAAATTAAAATACGAACAAGTTATTAATTTTCTGACCCAAAACCCAATTAAAATTTTTTAAAAAACAATCTAAATGTGTGACACAAAAAATTTACGAGTGGAAAACTACCACTCAGCACCATTTTGAAACAAAAACAAAAATTAATAAGGGCTATAGTACAATATATAAGCCAAAAAATTGTAAAATGTTTTTTTAGTCAATCAGTAAAATTTCTCGATATAATAAAGTCACAATAATTCAATCTTACAATAAAAATCTAGTAGTTCATAGTAATCATTCTCAGTATTTATATATACAAAACAAAATAAATTGTGTGTAATGAAATCATAAAATATACCTTATGTGTGTTAACATTAAAATTTTCTATAAAGTGCAAATTCAATAAAATATAATTGTGAAATAAAGTAACAAATCTTTCTTATACAAAATATTAAATAATAAAATATATCTTATGTGTGTTAATATCAAAAGTTTTATAAAGTAAAAAGCCAATAAAATAGAATCGTGAACTAAATTTACAAATCTTTCTTATTCAAAATATTAAAAATTAAAATCTATATTTTATGTGTAGTATGTAATTTTATACGAATAAAGAGTAAAACTTAATAAGCAAATCAGTAAAGTGCTAAAATTTTATATGAAAAATTTAATAAATAAGAATCTATTCGTGTGTACAAGAAATAACATATATGAATTATATTAAAAATCTAAATTACTCAATAAAACGATAAATTATAGTAACAGTAAATAAGAAATTAATTATCTTCTTGAGAAATAAAGTTGTCAAAAATTTAGTTACAAGTGTATTTATTGAATTAATTATTATCACTACAATTATCAACGTCAACAGAAATATTATCCAGGTAAGAATTTAAAGTTATATTATAAATTATATTACACCATTCCGCAATATATTTAATCCAATTACTAACCGAAATTATTATTAAATAAATAAGTATAATTCTATCCATTATCTACTAAATACAAATTTTACAATATTATATAATTAACACAATATATCTCATATAAAACATTCTGTCATAAAATTCAAAATCTCAATTATCAAAGTTTGAACTAGTCAAACTATAATATCGTAACATACTACAATAATAAAATCTATAAATCCTACAA
This sequence comes from Nephrotoma flavescens, assembly GCA_932526605.1. NCBI lineage: Eukaryota > Metazoa > Arthropoda > Insecta > Diptera > Tipulidae > Nephrotoma > Nephrotoma flavescens. The sequence goes on from OW052220.1 coordinate 221,018,429, forward strand.
TATCATTCTCCAAAATATAAAACATTATACATTATATCACACCCAAAAAATATAAAACACCGAATGTCAAAATTCCACGTATCCAGTCAGTGATCAATTTTGATATTTGATAAAAAAAAATTACGAAAAATTCCTTAAAATAAATTAAAAAAATTATATTTCCAAACACGAAAAGTAACCCCCTTCGACACATGGAATTCGGCATGTGTGAAGGTGTCAACAAAATCTGTTAATAAATGGGCACATTCCATCCCGATTAGCCATTTTCTAGAACTTTATCGCAAACTCATTTTGAATTTTGTCAAAAAATCATTAGAGTCCCATTTTCCCATATGTCAAATTTTAAAAATTCAAACCGGGATTTCCTAAAAATCCGGGTTTTTTTTAAACAAAACCGAGGATTTGGAAGCATGTATTTTAAAAAACTGGTTATTGAAAACCGGGATTTTGAAAACCAGGATTTTGAAAACCAGGATTTTGAAAACCGGTATTTTGAAAACCGGGATTTATAAAAAAACATGATTTTGACAAACGGGGATTTCGTTACACACCCTATTTTAATATATGGATGTTGATAAAAAATATTAAATCCTGGGAGGGGGGGGGTCTTAATTACCTTCAATTGGTTGCGATTGGTCAAAATTTCAACAAAGTTTGTTGAACCCGGATCAAATTCTATTTCTCATCCGTAATTACCTGGGATGTTGCGATTGAACAACATTTCAGACAAATTCGTGTAGAGGGTTGCCCGGTTAAACCCCGGATCCCCTTTTTAATATTCCTATAAAAGTTAAAGAGGGCTGGTTTTAGAGTCGGATGCCTCGACTGCAATGGATTTCATAATTCCATGAAAATGCGTCCCTTGGAACACAAGTCTCTTTCTAAAACTTTTCCCGCTCGCAGGATTTTTATAAAATATTGCTAGAGGAGCGTTTTCGAAAACCAGAAACCGATTATAATCGGTCCATATTTCGAGAGAATTAATTTAGGGGGCCATCCTGTGAAGCCAGGAACCATTATTGATTTTTTTCATTTCGCAGGGAATAGATTTCGATGTGTTTTATTTATGGAAAAATTCGATTAGAAGGTCGCTCGGAGGGGCCCGGGACCATATTTCATTTTTTTTCTTTTCTTCTTTTCATTTCTGAAAAATGCACTTAGGATCCCTCCTGTTTGGTGTCGATATTGCAGCATGTTGCATGATTTTGCACAATATTGTTTTATGGTGCACCATGATGCTAAATGTATTATATATCTTGGTAAAGGATGATTACATAGCGGTATTTTAATATATAGCATTATGTTGCATATTGTTTCAAACATATTAACCCATTTTGCATTAAATTTAAAATCGATGAATCACGCGATTTTGATTAGAAAATAGGGGTTCTTAATTACCTGGAGGCGATTACGATTGGTCTAAATTTCGGGAAAATTCGTTAAAATGGTTGTCCGATGAACCCGGAACCGATTTATTTTTTCAGCTAGCACGATGTTTATAAAATTTGGAGAGACAAGGGTTTCGAGTACCAGGCTTCGATTGCGATTGATTTTAATTTAAGGAAAATCCGTCCGGTGAAGCAATAATTTTTTTCGGCTCGCAAAATTTTTATAAATATTGCTGGAGTAACGTTTTCGAGAACCAGAAACTGGACGGGTCCTAATTTCGGGAGAAGTAAGTTAGGGGTCATCCTGTGGAGCCGTGTTCCATTATTAAATTTTTTTAAAGAATTGTGAAGGAGAGGTTGCAAATGCCAAGAATCGATTTCGATGGATTTTATTTTTGCGGTTTTCTAATGACGGAATTGAATGCGATGAGTTCTACTTTTACGAAATCCCAGGTCCAGGTCCCTTTTGTTGATTTTTTCTTGGAACGATTTTGATAGAAATTGGTGAGGAGGCCTTTCAACTGGCAGAAATCGATTCATACATCGATTCATGTTGGTGGGGCTTGGGGTCTTTTTAACATTTTATTTGCTTTTAACGATTTTGTCTAAACGTCAGATTTGCTGTTCCACTATATTTCTTCATATTGCACATTGATCCATAATGTTGCGTCATATAGTTGGAAGGTGCTAATTTTGAACCATGTTCCGCCATGAATGCTAAGTTACACCGGTCGCGTGATATTGCATCTTGTTTCGTAATGTTGCATCATGTTGCACGATTTTGAACTATGTTGCGAGATTTTTTACCATGTTACTTCATGGTCTTGTACGTCAGATTTATCTGGCGTTATGTCGCGTTTTCTCATTTTCCTCCGCCTCTAACGGTTTTGACGTCATCTGGTGAGCCATGGGTCCTTTTTTATCTTTTCGGCTATAAAAACTATAAAACTTGCTGATGGATGTTTGCGACTACCAGAATTTTCGGGTTCTGATTTCGACAAAAAAGCATTTATGGGTCGTCCGGTTTGGCCCGTATTAGATTATATATTTTTTTCGGCTTACCCTGTTTTATACAAAACGGTGAATGGGGGTTTTCAAAGGTCTAGAATTGATTTAAATGGGAACTAAATTCGGGATAATTAGTTTAGTGGTCCATCCGCTTTTAAATTTTTTTCACAGGTTTCCAATGCCGGGAATGAAGTGCATTGAGCCTTAATTACGTATCAATCCGTTTAGAAAGCATTTCGGTCCCCATTATTATGACAAAATTTTTGAGAACGATTTTGATAAAAAATTGTGAGAGGTAGTTTTCGAATGCCAGGAATCATTTTCAATTAGTTCTTGTTCATAGGGGTTCTGAGTGTAGTGTGTAGCCTCATTTTCACATTTTAGTCAGAACTGATTATAAAATGTAGCGAGAAAATGTTTTTGATTGCAACGAAAGATTTCAAGCAATTCTGATTTCTGGAAAATTAATTTAAGAGTCCTCCAGGATGGTCTTCATGTTGTACCATGTTGCGTGACATTGCTTTATGTGGCACCGTTATTCTTGTTACATCATGTTACGCGATTTGTGACTATTTTTCATAAAATGTTAATTGTTCTTACTAACCTCTCGAATGATATGCCACTAGGTTTTGAATTTTGAGCTGTAAAGTGATACAGCTAGGCATTCTTTAATACCATTTCAACGACAGATGACAAATCTATATACAAAAAAAAGCTTAACTCAACACGGGTACTAAAATTCATATTAATCGGAAAATGAAATAGAAAAGTTTAACAACATAATCATAGGAAATATTATTATAACTTTGTTCGCTGACAACCAAAGGCGAATAGTGTAGTTAATGTTAATTAAGTTGGTTGAAGGTTGTTTGATGATCTCTGAAGTATTAATTACCTTGAAATAACGTTACAACTTTGACCAATAAACATTTTAAGTTCGTATTACTTTGTATTATGTCAGTATATAGCACACTTCTAATATTTTCAATTCCCGTTATGTATTTAGAGATTTCCTGGAAAATAAAATTTTCATATATTTACCCAGTCTATACAAGTCGTCTTTAATAACAAAAACATTTCTATATAAACCTGGTATTGGCTTTTGAATTTTCCAGATGAACAGTTAGTATCCATTTTGCAAATTATGTTGTGTCGTGTGTTTACAATTAGAGGTCATTTTTCGTTCTAGAAATCGTATTTTTCTAAAAATAAAATTTTTCTTTTAAAATTTCGTTTTTCACAAGAATTTTTATCTTGATAAATTTTATTTCTTGGAAATGTCGATGTAATCAGAATGAATAACTGTGGAACATACGTTTCAGTTACTTTTAATATCAAAAATAAGATGTCTGTGGATGAGATTTTTACGTCAAGCAATTTAAAATTTTAATATTGTGAATAGAACTTTTTAACAGTTTAAAATAATTGAAAAATAATGTATATTTGGATTCTCAGTTTTTTTAGACACATTATTTGAGAACACGAATATCCCAAAATGAATTTTATTCCTTTATTTTTTGTATACATTTTGAATTTCTTAAGTATTACTTGAACTTTATATGGAAAATTAATAAAGTTCCATCGGTTTGAACAAAACATTATATGGGCGTCCTTATACGAATATAAAAAACTATTTCATGATACACTTGATAACTCGAATTTACAGTGCTTCCACTATCCAAGATTCTTAATATTTATTTAGTAGTCTAAATAAAACTATAATTAGTACTCGCTTACTAAAAATGTAGTCCATCGCTTTAACTTCGCTTTAATTTTTTTTTATTTTAGTATATTTTCTTTCACCTTGATTGACCTCAATCACTAATTTTCCAAAAACCGTTTTTCACTGTTTAATACACAGAAATTAAACTTTCCAAAAACATGAAGAAAAACAATGTATAGTACAGAAAAAAATTTATTCCGTACAATCTACTTAAGTCCTTTCAAAATTTGAATCAAATTAGAACATAATTGCGAATGTGATTAACCAAATTAGTTAATTGACATTGGCCATTTTGTTTTTTCGATTTTTGATATTTCATCACATTGCAAAAGTATTGCGTTAGGCTGCGTCATGTTTTATTTTTTATACCTTTCCGTGAAGTTTTGGAACATATCAGACGTTAGCCACAAATCTCTACCAGTTTCATTCGTTGGTTTCTCAAAATTATGGATACTACTCCAGACAAAGCTGCACAAGTTGTTGCTTTATTGCAAGAAGGACACAATCAACGAGAAGTCACTCGTCAGCTAAACAAGAATGAATCTGCTGCTTCAAGAGTATCCAGACGGTTTCAAGAAACTGGTACTTTTAATCGGAGACCACATACCGGTATCGGTGTTCATCTGCGGGGAACGATCGATTTATCGTCCTAACTTCGCTGCAAAATCGACATCTCACGGGGTTCGATCTGCAGCAGGAGCTAAGACACGCTCGAGATGGAGCTGCTAGTCAATGGACAGTAAGAAGACGCTTGAAGAAAGACTATTCTACTCTTAGATGGCTCGCTAGAGGTCCAAAATTGACAGCACGCCACCGCAAAGAGCGACTCAAATTTGCTCGCGAACACTATAATTGGAGCATCGAGAAATGGAGGTCCGTTCTATTTACTGACGAGTGCATAATATGCTACCCGGCGTCCGGAAGAAAGATTTTCGCAGTGCTGTTTTGCTGAAACAGTCTCGTACGGTGGCGGTTCGTGTATGATTTGTACTATCATATCGCTTGAGGGAAAAACGGATTTTCTTTTCGTACCTGGTGGAGGCCGTAGAGGAGGTCTGACCGCTGAAAGATATATCGAGAACATTCTCATGGATCATGTAGTGCCCTACGCAGGATATGTAGCAGAACATTTCATGATGATGCATGACAATGCCTTGTGTGACACAGCTCGAATCGCTCGGCAGTTCATGGATGAGATTGGACTTGAGATGATGAAGTGACCAGCCCTTAGTCCAAGCATGAATCTAATTGAGCATTTATGGGGCGAATTAAAACGGAGCGTTCAAGCCAGAAATCCGGTACCATCTAACATCAGTGACCTCAAGACGCATGTGGGGAGAGGGGGGGGAGTATACTAAGCATTGTCGAATAAAATTATTTTTGTTTTGCTTTACTTTTTTTGTCGTAATTTAAATTTAAATATCCCAAATATTTTTTTCATTATCATCTTTTTTGGTTGCGTTTTCAGTCAAAATTTTTATAAAAACGGTACTGAACCACTTTTCATGAAAGTAGTGTCGTTTTAAATTAGAAAGGTCAGGCATTCACAAAAATAGTGTCTTGTGATAATCGGTTAAGCCGCTTTAAAAAACTTCTTCTTTCTGTGAGCGCTGAAGGTTTGAGTCGATTTAGTTGCTTGTGAATGTATTTGTTTTACTATCAGCAGATTGCCAACAAAAAAATGTTTCCATAATTTTAAAGTTAAAATTAATTTGAAAAGAAATCGCACGAACATGTTGTTATGAAATCGGGCCAACATGTTACTTCCACCTGAAACTCGGAAAGATTTAGTGTGTTCGCGGCCCGAGGCAAGAGAAATAAGAAAGAAAGAAATCCCCTTAAGACCCGAAAAATGTGGGAAAACGAATTGTCCTGAGATGGAATTAGCCGAAAATAACCTGGGGTAAAACCAGGTGATAATGGCCTTGGGTAATGAACCGGCGTTTATGGTGGGGTTATGACGATGGGTAGGGGTAAAGTCATAAACCCGTTGTAAATTTAGAAATATTATGATATGTTACCTGATCGATATTAGCCCCCTTGTTTCCCCTGACATTTTAAACATCATATATTTTGTCTTCTGCATTATTATTAAACAATATGTTTATCAAACTATTGATTTAAATCTTAATTAAAAATATTAATGATAAACTTTCAGTTGAAAAAAAGAATTACTGTAAATCAAAAATAGTAGATGCGTATAAACTACTTCGTTGAAAGGCCCATGAAACCAATGACGAAAAGAATAGATAGCAGAATTTGTTTTAAACCAAAATCTTTTGCAGCGTCAATAAATAAACCAGCACAAGTTTTTTTTAAGACCACTATAAATAGTATCCAAAAATTCCAGCAATGCCGATTTCGACCCTTGTCTTGTCGAAATCCATGTTGCTGAATACTTATTGCATTAAATTTATCTAGAAATAAGGTTGCTCTGGTTTTGACAGCCTTTAATTTACTTTGTTATTACGCTTGACTCTTTTAAATTCCCAAATTACAGTTGCAGTTTTCAATCTATCAGGAATAATTCCTTGTTTAAAAGATATATCGAAAATGTACGTAAGGACACAGCTGACATATGTGTTTAGAAATTGACTTACAAATAAAATTAGTAGGCAAATTTTAGTCGTAATTTTTTTGCAACGCTCGTTCAATAACAGTTGGACTCATTTATTTGACTTGCGTCTCTCTTAAATTTCCAAAGAAGCATTGCAGAGGTTACGACAAACGGTTTGTGTAAATGAGATACGTGTCGGATACGTTTTTTAAGTAAAGTTTATGTACTAATCTATTAGTACGTAAACAAAAGGTGCGTTAGTACTAAGACCATTAACTCTAATTAAATGATTTTAATATCGAAAAATAATAATTAGTGTGGGTTTACAAGTATAGTAAAATGGTAAGCCATTTTAATTGAGTGATAATGTCCATTTTCAGTCCCAAGATAAATTTTAGTTCCTTCGAAAAAAAAATAAGTGGACACTTTGGCATCTGGTTTAGGGTATGGTATTTTGGTTCGTTGATTGAGGAATTCAATTAACAATTAGACGCCTGTTAAGGAGTGTTAATAGACAATTTAATTAATTGTTAGTTGCACTATCTGAACCTGAGTCAAGATCTTTGGTAAGAAGTGTTAATGGCTATTTTCTGTTCTGATACAAATTTGAGTATTACAAATTTAATTAGATATTAGATACACTATCGAAACCTGAGTCAATTATTACGAAGAAACTCATATTTGTCTTTCAACTGAAAATAACCATTAACACTCCTTACCAGAGATCTCCATTCAGGTTGCGATTGTGCATCTAATACTTAATTTAATTCCTCATTCGATGAACTTAAATACCTAAGATTTTCACGTAGTTTTTCGTAGAAACTCAAATGCGTCTTGAAACTGGGAATGGACATTAACAATCAATCCTTGCAAGAGAACGTGATTCAGGTTTCGATAGTGTATCTAATATCTAATTAAATTCCTTATCCGATGAGTTTGAATACTATCCCTTATCCAGGGTCCCAAAGTTTTGACGAATTTTTTTCGAAGAAACTCAATTTTTTCTTGGAATTGGAAATGGCCATTAACACTCCCTGCCAGAGATCTTCACTAAGGTTCCGATTTTGCACCTGTTAGCTAAATATTTTTTCATATCCGCTCAAACACAACCTTGGTTTCAAAGTGTTCCCGAATTTTTTGTTTTCAAAAAAACTCGAATTTATCTTGGAACTGAAAATGGACATTAACACTCCTTACCAAATATATTGGCTCTGGTTCCGAAAGAGTATGTAATACCTAATTAAATTTCTCACCCGATGCGTTTAAATACTTCCCCTATCCCTGGTTGCAAAATGTTCCACTCCTTACCAGAGATTTTGACTCATTCCCGATAGTTCGTCCAATAGCTAATCATATTTCTCATCTATAACTAGTTAAATACCATTCTCCAACGGTCCCGGAGTGTTCACGATTTTTTTTTCGAAGGAACTCAAATTTGCCTTGGAACTGAAAAGGGCCATTAACATGTTATGACTCCATGGTCCTAACATTCATTTCATTTCCTTATGAGTGTTTTTTTGGGTGTTTATTCCATGTTAATGTAATATCTTGTCTGATAGCAATGCCACCTGTGTTCGAACACTTGTCACTTATTGTACTAATACATTTTGCACCGTATGAAATTTCCTTCAAATGTTGAGTTCTCGTTTTTCCCAATACCATAAAGCCGCGCGATCGTCGAGTAAATGAGAGAGCGAGACCAACGTGTTTTCTGTTTTCGCACAAATGCGCTGTAGAGGAATATTTTTTGTCATATGTTTCTCGTTTGCATCAATGTAAATTGATACAAACGAAAAACAGAGAAGAAAAAAGATTCTTCTAGAACGTTTTGGCGTTGGTTGGTGCGAGATTTTTTAAGTAAGAATCACAACAATCAGTTTCGAACAAATAAGACTATTGATTTGAAAAAATCAGTCTTCTCATCAGGTCGCGACGACTGATGTTGTATTATTACATTGGAATATTGTCTATATATATAGAACATACCATGTAGTTGTACTACTAGCGAATTACTTGCTTAGCGTACGAAATTTGATTCTTTCACATTTCCATCTATGTTCTATTTTAACAACTAACTTTTCGCATTCACGAATTTTATTATATATTTTACTTTGGTTTTTGCAATTGTAATGGTGTTATTGTGATTGTTCTGTATATTGGTATATTTCAGCACTCTCGAATTAAATACACAAATCGTAGGAAAAGAATCAAATTTCGTACGTTAAGCAAGTAATTCGCTAGTAGTACAACTACATGTTATGTTCTATATATATAGACAATATTCCAATGTAATAATACAACATCAGTCGTCGCGACCTGATGAGAAGACTGATTTTTTCAAATCAATAGTCTCATTTGTTCGAAACTGATTGTTGTGATTCTTACACATAGCCACCTATACATATGGAGGGAGGTACAGATAAATTTTTTTTGTTATTTTCAAAGCAAATTTTTTTTTTATTTAGAAAGATACAATCAAATTCTCTTATACATCTTTATATTTTTATTGAAAAAATGAATAGATGCATTGACCTATGTAAATATATAATTTGACTATATTTATTTTATAATATATATGTATACATGATCCAATTATTTAAGTATTTTTATTTGGAATTAAATAAGTTAGTATTCGGAACCAGCTATAATTATGATTATGTAAATTTTTGATTATCTTTGAAACAAAAATTTTTGTTTGTTGAACTCAAAATTAAATATTTCATTCAAACTTAAAACAAATGGCAACAAATTAACACAAATTGAAACGTCAAATACCAATTCGAAATGTCCAGTTGTTTGTAAACATAATAAAATAAATCAAAGTTGCACATACGTCTGCTATGATTAAAAAAATATTAATAAGTGATCGTACGTTTTTCTAGCATTTACAAGAAATTATATCGAATATTTTTTTCCACTAAAATGCGCGCTTGGTTCCTATACAGATTTTCTGAACATGTACAAGAAATAGGAACACGAGACATAAAATCTAAATACGCACTTCACTTAACCGAAGCGAATATACATACACACACAACATACATACACAAATTACACAGAAAATCTACAGGTATTACACAGATTGAAGAAAGGAGATAGAATGAATAGGTTAGAGGAAATGGAGATATATAAGCACAAACACAACCACCTACTAAATAAATGACAAAATGCCATATAACTGCTTGTATCAGATGGTTATAAATAGCCGCACGAACAGAAGATATAATTAGAATATTTTAACAAGTTGACAAAGGGCGTATCTGCTCGAAACTATAGTCCTTAAAAATAAATGAAATTATTATCACTTTAAGAAAATAAATATTTTATTATTTAATAACAAATATTAAACTCAGTGATAAAAGTGCACTAACTCCAAAACAATACCGTATTTTATTTGGGGTTTCTTTGCCCACATATTTCGGGTAATGCTGATTAACTCGGAATTCGTTTATATTTAGTAATTTTCATAGTTTTCTTTATAAACAATAAGTTTATTCAATCTTGATTTGAGGTCATACTTTGTTTTTATTTTCTTTTATTTAATAACATTATATAATGATTAATCGTAGTTTAACTTGTTTTTAATAAAATTTTTGGTGATTATCGAATTATGTACAATTTAAACCGTTCAGTATATATTACTTATCATGAGTGATTAAAAATTTGACCAAATGGTGTGAGAGGAAAAGGTGAGTTGGGTTGGAGAGAGCTTGGCGTAGAGTGTAATTTTATGTCATGATTGTGTTGAGTCGGCCAGAGCACCACCCCACGGCCAATATTACCTCCACCACCGCGGAAATCATGGCGTGCTCTGGTGGACACTTTAATTTTTTTTAGTTTGTTTTTTTCTTAAAAAAAAATTACATTATAATTTTTTTTTTGCTAACGGCAGCCAACCCCGATGGCGGTCGTTACAGGTGATGAAATTTGATATGCTGATATGATGATATTTTTACGATCAAAAATTTTCGATTTCGGATATTAGTTTTATGACAATAAAAATATATATTTGACACTTTTATAAATCTTTATTAATATTTTCGTCCCAGTGTGGTAATCTTCCTCCCCTTGTGGTAATCTCTTTACTCAAACTGTATCATAAACATTTTGTAGCACAAAAAATATTTCGTCATAACGTGAAAAAATTTCACTTGCGTTAATTTTCCCTCAATTTGATGCCCGAGTTCTGTAATAATTTTTTTTAATAAGATTTCCGCATTTCTCAGTTTTAATTTTAATTTGAAAATATTAATTTGCCTCACAATAAGGTTAAGATTATGTTATTAATTAAGAAAAACACCTGAAATCATAAATCCAGTTATATTTATTTAATTTTCACTTTGCATTCAAATATATACAAATCGAATTACAATGATATTTGCTGCCGTGTTTCTTGATGCTCATTGATCTGGATCAGTAGCAAGCGCCTTTGTTTTGTTTCATGAAACCTGAACTGAACTGAATCAGATCAAGCGTCAAGAAACACAGCGACTGTTGAATATTATTACCTTGAGTCCAATTGTTTTAAATATTAAACATCTTCTTAACTTAATCAAAGCCTAAGCAAGTATATTGTTTTCCAATAGGAACGATATGATTTTTAAGTGACCTTCCGGCCTTTTTTGTTTACAACGTTTACAAATTATTCAGTTTTATTATCAAAATAATCTTTCTCCAATTGCAACTTTTCGTGCGCTTTTGCCATTAGTCGTAATGATCGTTCAAGTGTGCTCGCTATTCGTCGAATTGTTGAAAATTTTGAGCGTAAATTTACTTTACATAATGTTCAAGTGCCAATAAGACAAAGAAACGCTCGAAGTAATGCAAATATTGCAGCCGTTCAGGTAAGTGTTGCTGAAGACTGCAATTTGTCAATTCCAGGACGTTCTCAAGAATTGAGACTGTCTCAAACCACAACCTGGCGGATTTTAAAAAAGGATTTTGGTTTGCATCCGTATTGCATCCGTTCTTACTCAAGCACTGCAAAGCCATTGGACCACCGTAAACGTCGTGAATTTGCTGACTTAGCCTTGGAACAACTTGAAAACGATAATGATTTTTTTAAGAAAATTATCTTCTTCGATGAGGCTCACTTTCATCTGAGTGGTGCGGTAAATAAACAAAATTGTCGATCCTGGTGCGAAGAAAATCCACAAATTATTCATGAAAAACCATTACATTCACCTAAATTGACAGTTTGGTGTGGTTTTTGGTCTGGTGGAATCACCGTATTTTTTTCGAAATGAAGCTGGTAACATCGTTACTGTTAATGGAGATCGGTATACATCGAAAATTACCAACTTTTTATGGCCGAAATTGGAAGAAGTTGATCTGGACAATATTTGGTTCAAACAAGACGGCGCTACGTGCCACACAGCAAGTGCAACAATTGAATTATTGCGAGAAAAGTTTGGAGATTCGATTATTTCAAGAAATTGTGATATTGAATGGCCTCGAAGAAGTTGTGATTTAACACCATTAGACTATTTCTTGTGGAGTTATTTGAAGTCATTGGTCTTTAGCAATAAACCAAATTCTGTTCAAGCTATACAAGTCAATATTGAACGTGGTATTCATGACATACGACTTGATTTAGTGGAAAAAGTGCTCCAAAATTGTTTTCATCGAATTCGCTCTTGCAGAAGAAGTCGTGGAGGCCATTTAAATGACGTTTTATTCAGAACTTAATTGTATCGATTGTACTTCATATTAAATAAAAAACATTTCAATTTCCTTAACAATTATTGTGTTTTTTTTTAAAGAAATCATATCACTCTTATTGGAAAAGTAGTGAGTGTGGCATCTCTGCAGTGACAGGTAGGTATAGGTTTTCAGTTCCACCTCAAGCTAGATTTGAACGGCAGTTTAAAAATTATTAAAATTTTTAAACAGGCTTTGATAATCACTTTTCAAAACAGTATATTGATACGACCTTTGATGGCACGTCTGTAGTAGACAGTCGTATAGAGAATTAACAAATAATCCTATCAATTACAAATTACATTTAAAAGTACATTTAGATACTTCATTAGCAAAATCAAATTATTTTATTATGATTACTACTAAATATAATAATTTGGCCCAACTCTTCTCAACAGTCTTTTTCCAGAAGCGCTTATACTGATCTATTAAAACAACATTACACACAAGCAAATTGTACAAAAAATGTAGGTAATTGAGAAAGAATCTACATAAAGTATAACATCATCTATTTTTATATATAACGTACGAATGTTACACTCGAAAAAGCTTCATTTTAAACAAGAAGCTTTTTGTGTTTAATGTTAATTTTTATTATTTTGTTTTGTTTCTTGTACGAATATACTTCTTCTGATATTGGAGTATGCATGATGTGTATGTATATCGTCTCTAAAAAAAATATAAAAAGTACATTAAAAAAATATCCAAACATTAAAAAAGCTTTTTTTTTTTATTTTCTTAAATGAAAATTAAATTTATTTTCATGTTCAATTGTGAAACAAAATAAAAAAAAAGCTCTTGTGTTGTTTTATATAAATACGTATCCAAGATGGATTATATCAGAACATCCTACATGAATAAAGTCTTAACAATTATTATTTCTCACTAACACATAAATAAAGTTCACTATTTAAATATTTATTTTTGCAACATTGTCCCAAAAAGTAGAGCTTTCATAATATGTGACGAAGAAGTGACGAATTATTTCACTGAAAAATAGCACCAAAACTTGATTATCGATTCGCGACGATTTTGTCACTAAACCCTACTAAAAAATAGGATTTTTTGGATTAATTATACTGCTCCTCAATTTAGTGAAATTTCTCCTAAATCCTGAAAACCTTTAAATGTGTTTGTAACAAATGTAAGACAGAATTTGCTACAAATTATGTTATATCTAAATATTTTGTGAGATAAGTAGGAAATGGCACCAAACCTTAAGTAAATCGTATTTAAGCCCAATATAAATAAATCAAAACTAGTGTATTTAGATGAGCCAAATTTACCTCGGTGTATTAGAAATATAAATTGAACGTACAATTTTCAGAATTTTTTTAGGAAATTCTCTTCGTCCTTTTTAGTCGAAAACTCGAAACCCATGTTTATTTTTACGAAGTTGCTGGTTTAGTGTGTTTTGTGTAGCCAATTCAATTTCTGTTATAAACTATATTATAGCGTCCATGTTATGGCTACCATCTCGAGCCTGCCTATTGATTCAAAGTGTATGTCCGTATATTGAATGTTGTGGTTATTGTACGTTGACCTGGATCACCAGACGATTCTATTTGCCCTGGTTTTTTATTTATCTGTGAGGTTGCTGCCAGAATCTTTTGGTGATTTTAGTTTATCTTGACTCTGGCTGGCTGTAATTATCCATGGCATTAAATCCATTAAATTTTCCTCAATTTGTATAGTGTATTATTCCCGCAGTTCATGGCACTTACCTGAGCTAAGTCAAAATTTCAGCATGTGTCTCGATTATTCTCACTATCTTCCACCATGTGGTTGGTTGTTGGCCGTTCCCGTTTTAGAGAGCGGTTTTCCCGCCTTCCGGCCGCACTTTGTCAGAAGGTAAATTTTCAATTTGATGTTTTAATAGCATGTTACCCAGCATGATAGGCCTTTTTCTGAAACTAAATATCGCTAGTGTTGGATTTAATAATAAGAGTTGGCTTTTCTTGCCAATCTGTTTAGCTTGGTTAAGGCAGTAGCTAATCTCATTACAAAAGTTTTGCTTTTATACTACCTTGGGAATTGTTATTTCCGCATTCCGAAATTCTGAACCTGTTAGATGCGTACTATTTCTACTTCTATGCTTGGTGATGTTAATGAATCTTTTGCAGTACTCGACTCTTATCTATTGTAGTTTGACCGTCGCTCAAATAACTTACTAAAAACGTGGTCTTTTATTGTCATTATTTTTTAGTTTTATTTTCTAATTATTCACGAATAAGTGTATCAGTTGGCATACAATTGTTGACTTCCTTTGAACTAGATATATTTTACCCTAGAAAATCTGGCCTTTACCACCACAATTTATAATTTTTTAGTGCGGAGTGTGATGATACGTGATATCCTCTGAAAGATTACCGGAGAGAAATGTCATAAAATTGAATGTGTTTTAAAACATTCCAAGCCGTATATATGTAGTTTGAGACAAGATCTGATTAGAGCTAATATGAAAGATGGGGACCTATAGAACCAGCGAATATTCCGTACTCCATACTTTTAGTCAAATAAAGCATTTAAATAAAAGAAGAATCTGTTACAAAGTGATCCATTGTTTGCTCTTATTTTATTAAAGGAGACAATAAAATGCATAAACGCTATACACGATATTGGTTTAGACCATTTTATGTGTTTTGAATCTCCTTAAAAAAATAGGTGTTTTGAATCTCCTTAAAATAGGTTCAGAAAGTAAAATATAGTTTTCTTATATGTATGCCATTTTATCGAAATCAGCTGGCACTAGAATTAGCGTTCCAGTATGTCAAATTTTGTCACAAAAACATACTGCTTTATTTATTTCGTATTGGCTCAAATCTTGGCGTAATCGAATAGCGGCAACGCCGAATGAAATGTATATAGATGATTCTCCCGTCTTTCTTCTATGCAATAGTATTGTTCTGGACAACAACGTCTGGACTGGTCACATTTTATAAAAATTTTGCACATAATGTCATGTTTTACTAAACTAAATGTAAGAGTTCCTCAATTTTATTCAAAAATATTTGGATTAATATTCAAACTTGTAATTTTAATAAATTAAAAACTGTTATACAACTAATGTTTACCGGTTCTGTTGAGTGCGTGTGTTGGTCCAAATACATCATGTGAATCAGCCCGCATGATATTGTTATATAAAAGATAAAAACATTCAATGAGGATACTCAAGAGGGCTTAGAAAAATTCAATGAAGATTCCACCGAGTCTAATTTAGAGGAGAGCTTCGCTCAATTTGGTCTGTTTCCGTACCTCAATAATTTAGAGAACCCTTTAGATTTAACTTGTGGCGGTAGAGATAATTTATACTACGGACCATTAATAGAAAATGCAATAAAAAAAGAGCTTAATACTTTGCCACTTTGGCGTGGAGTAATGCTAACCATTTTTCAATCCTTATGTGTGTGCTACCTCTTCTGATGTGGAAAGCGGATTTAATGTTTTGAAAAACAGAGAACACTAAAAAGCCGATTAGGGTTGACAGTTTTATGAATTTTCATCTAACCAAATTGAGGTTTGTATTTTAAAAGAATCAAAGTCCCAAAAAATGCAAGCATCTTTTAAAAGAGAAAAATATTTTACTGAAAACTCAGTTCATACGGAAATTGAAATTGAGTACCACGAAGAAAATTGACGTAACAAAAATTCATCAAACATAGATCACAGTGGCAAAACCTCAATTTTAAATAACAATATTCGGCCAATGCAAATAAAATATACTGGTAAGGAAATATTACCAAATACATTTTGCAACCGTAGAAAATCACCTAGCATCTCCCCCATTCAATTGGGGCAACCGCTGTTGACTACCCCATTTTTAAACAAATATTCAATGAAAATATTGTATTACAATCGGATTTATTTAAATTTTTAAATAAATTTAGTGAGAACGGTGCTACTCAAGATGTGAAATTAATGCGTGAAAAATTGTTAATGAAATATTTTCAAAAAACCGATCTTGAAGAAAATAATCGAATGTCAGTACATTGTTGGTCCCCGCCAATGAGGACATTGGTAAAATATTTTTTTACCACACAAACCAGCGGGTATATCACACAGGCATATAATAACTGCATAACAAAGCAGGAACTTTTTATGCTTAAAATTATCCCACTTTTAATGGATATTATTGAAAATGATATAAAAAGTTTAGAAACGGTTAGCGTTTAGTAACGAACATGTAAATGATAAAACCAAAGAAACAACATAACAGAGAGAATTTGTACGGACGAAAAATGATAAAAACAATTATTTACATTTTTTCGTGAAATCTTTAAAATGCGATTAAATGAATAGGAATATTATATGGTTATGTATGTCTCTTTTTAACGAAGAGTGTAAAAAAAAAAATAAAACACGCGTAGCGTATAAAACAATAGATTTAAATGCAAATCACCGTTGCCATACTGGTCAATCTTCATTTCCTCTAATTCTCCTTTATTATTAATTTGATGGTTAAATTGATCATGCCTAACATCTGCAGCATGAACTTGCAGATAGTAGGCATGATCAACTGTTTTAAAATTATTTCAAAATTATTTCAACTAAAATCATTTTGCAATTATTAAAATGAAACACCAATCTAAATCTCTAAATATGCAATACCAAATTTCGTTCTACAATTTACCCAACCAATAGTTTTTCTTTTTCTAGTTAGTTAGTTCATGTTGAAAATTATTTTTTCCAAACGTCAATA
Organism: Nephrotoma flavescens; assembly: GCA_932526605.1. Lineage (NCBI taxonomy): Eukaryota > Metazoa > Arthropoda > Insecta > Diptera > Tipulidae > Nephrotoma > Nephrotoma flavescens. Next base: position 221,035,504 of record OW052220.1, read on the forward strand.
AGAATAAATAAACAAAAAAAAAAAATACCTGAAATTTATACATTCAATGTGATTGAAGGACATTTATATTTTGTTAAAATAAAACGATAATGTCGAATTATCTTTGTTTTGATTGATCCTTCGTAAAGCAATTATGTTCATTCGCTTAATGTTGTGTTGGTTAAGGAATTACAGTGTTTTTTTATTTTATTTTATTAAAATAGTATAAGTATGCAATTGGAAAGCACTGATTGACTTTTATTGTTTGCTGTATAAAATTTAGAAAAATGTAATACTAATAAACGATTTTTTTATGAAACTTTTAATCAATGTCCTATTTCATTCTATTTGTATTTTAATAAATATCTAAAACTTTATGACGAAGAGAGGAACCCGATAATTTAAAATTAATTCGTCTATTGAACCATGCTACACGAGATTTTAGTTTCTGGTATCTAACTAAGTCGTAATAGATTTTTATTGTTAATTTAAACCTTTATTTTATATTAAAACACCAAATTTCTTTGTATTGTTTTATTCTGTTCTCTCGAAAATAAAATTTAAACAAAAACCTACACCTCCAAAATGTCCTTAAATTTTTTTATTTTCGTTTCTATTTTTTGATTTCGGACTCAAGGACAAAAATTTTATGTAGCAGCTGCGACAAAAAATTTTTGTCCTTGAGTCCGAAATGAAAAAATAGAAACAATAAATCGTTTCCGATTTTGTGTTTGTAATTTTCGAAGAAGGGGATGGTCCTATAATCATCCAATTCTCTTTCTAACATTCATTTTATAAACAAAGCTTCGGCGCTGTAGAAATCAACCGATTGATATTCGTAAGTAAACATATTGAGAAATGTGATTTGCTTCCTTTATTCTAAAAGTTCTAAGCAAACTAAACATTTATAACACTATAGTCTAAATAGGTAATTTAACTTAAATTAGTTTAAGTTAATAATAATTTTTATCCAAGAATAGGTACATATCCAAGAATTCACATTCTATTGATCTTAAAAGACGTATATTCAATTAGAATACACCATTTTATTATAATGAATCAAATGCTTAGACAACTAGAGCATGCTGTCATATAGACGTACAGCTTATCCATGATGGAGGTCTTGGTACTTATGATAAAACACATTTGGAGTAAGTGTAATCCAGTATCAAAAGCATATTTACGCAACGAATTGTACTTACGAATTATGCGAGCTCAGGTTCTGCTTGTGTTGTCACATCAAAAGTAGTAAACGGAAAGGATTAGTTAATGATAGGAACGACTAGACAACTACTTAACTACACAACTACTTAACTAGCTTAACTTACGCAATAAATAAAAACAGTTGGATAATTATAATACATGCTACACGCCTTGACTCTTAAATAACAGAAATAAACAAATTTGAATCCAATTCGATGGACACAATTACATGCAATATCGATCGCAATAGATATTGCATGTAATTGTGGTTTTTGAATTAAATATGGTTAACAGAGTACTGATCTACTTGTCTTTGCTTAACTGATAATCTTCTTGTTGGGAATGTGGCATGGAACCTGGTTATTTTGAACTGATCATTAAGGTATTTAGTATATTGAACGGATCAAAACTCTAGCTTGGTTGGAAATAGGTGATTTCTTCACCGGAAATATTGAAATTTGTTATGCCAGATGAAAATTATCTCGAGTCTGAAGGAAATAACCACACCTCTCGAATATAAATAATATGATTAAAACCTATTTTTTTTACATAATTTTGTGATAATCCTCTAACAGTCGCTAATTGCAACAGTGAGCGATCATTATGATATTTGGTAAGATGATGAAAATTGATTCCCACTTTGTCCCAAATTTTGATAAATATTTTTTTAAATTGATGCGAATTTCAGACTATTTAAGCTTACACAATATGCATTAACATACAAAATAATCGGCAAGCTTGCCAACGGAAGAGCTATGCGACCATTCATTCATCGTCAAAACTGAATTAAATTATCATTACACTATGCTTGAGTAATGGTTCCAAGCAGAGAGATAACTATTCTTATATTTTCGACAAATTGTAAGGGTAATGTGGGCCCGGAAGAAGTTTAGAATTTAAGAGCGTTGAAAACCAATGCAGCATTTTATTTTGCAATCTAGAAATGTATTTTTCTCTGGAATCTAGAAATGTGTTCCATCCGAAAAATTTTTAAGGTTTCAGAAATTTCATAAACTTAACGTTTTTTTGAAGGCTGTAGTTTAAGATTATTTTTGAATAATTCTCGAACAGATTGATTTTTCGATCTCTAACTCCTTCCATTTTAGATCGAGCGGTTTCATGTGCTATTTTGATTAAAAATGTGTGTTCACATAAACAAACCTAAGCTGAAAAATAATACGTAAATGTATTTCTAATAAATTCAAGCGAAGCGCAGCCTTTGAACGATAGAGCGTTACTAAAATAGGTTCGATATTATTAAAAATATTTTGCTTGTGCCTTCGCAATATTTTTCCCCTTTTCCGATATTTTCGATTTTTTTTATTGATTCGTTTTATTTCGAAATCGCCGAAGTTGTTTTTATAAAAAGAATGTTAGAGCGAGAAATGTATGATCATAGAAAAAAAAGTTTACCTTAGATTTCTCAGTATAAAACGAGAGATAAAAATGACATTTCAATGTCATGATTGTATTTGTGATTTTACATTGTGCGCAATGTAAAGTCACAAATACAATCAATACATTTGAATTTCATTCGTTTTATACAAATGAGAAATCTATGTTAAACTTATATTTCTATGGTATGATTATAGAACCATCTAGATCTTCGAAACATACAAATAAAACCTCACAAAGTCAGAAACGATTTTTAGTAGGAATTTTTCTGTCGAATAAAATAACATTCTTCATATATATTTCTGTGGTTGAATCTCAAAACAATTTAAGAATAGACGATTTCAACGATATTTCCAAAATACTCAAAATCAGGGGCAAACATTTTAAAATGTTACCAGTTGTAATCCGTTTACTGGAGTCTCCGCATTTTTTGACCTACATATACAGGACAGACGAACGCTACCAACTATGTACGACGACCAAAATAGCGAACCAGAAAACAAGTGCACGGAAAATTAAACGATGAACTAAACTACAAACGAAACTATATCTAAATTAAACATTACTAAAACAATACAAGATTTAAAAAAAATACAAAAAATTAAAAAAATTTAGAAAAAAAAAAAAAAAACCATAAAATAAAATAAAAACAAAAAAACAGAACTACGAAAAAATGGGAAGTAACATGGTCGGCTCGCGGTGCATCCTGGGGATAGCTAAATTTCCAAAAAATTGATTTATTTGTCAGTGACTTAAAACCAAATAAACGTAGAAAAACCAAAAATCAGTGTATCAATTTTGTACGCAAAACGACAGCGCGAATTGACGAGGTGAACAAAATTTTTGTGTACATATACAGTGTATAATACACAATTTTATATTTGTATTGTGGTTTTTGCTCTGCTTGTATATGTGCATGCTATTTGTCATTTTTGCGATGGTAGGTATCAAAATAAATGGTTCCGGTTGAATCGGTTTATTTTTTTTGATACTGACGTCTACTCACCTCTTCTATTCGTTTGCTTTTGAGCGGTGAAATGAAGTAATATTTTATGTTTTAGGATTTTTAATATTCAAATGTATGAATTATATTCAATTTAATTTAGAAATATGAGGATAATTCAAATTAGTTCTAAAATTGCGAAATATTTTCGCATAGAAACGTCAATCCAAAAAAAATCAAAACAAGATCATGCGCATGCGTCTCGCCTACTAATACAAACAAGATGCTCAATACTATATTTTTCCGGTTTGCTCACCTCGCGCTTGTTGCTTTTCGTACAAAATTGACACACAGTTATAGTAAATTCATTAAAAAATGGTGGGATTTCACTCATACAAAGTTTGTATTTATTGAAATTTTGGTTGAAGGAAGGGTCTTGTAAGTGCGATTCTGGCTGATGAGAAGTAGCCACAAACATGAAATTTTATCTGAATGTTCACTTTAACTAGCTTAAGTAATTTCATTAATAAAAGATGGGGTTTCAAGAAATCAGAAAAAAAATTTATCTTTTGAAATTAGGGTTGAATTGTCTGTGTTCCCAATTCTGGCTGATATGGAGTATGCCACCATTGAATTCTGGTCTTATCAGGTTATACACATCTAGTCTTAGCATTGTTTCTAGAAAACTACGACATTTTTTTACATATAGTTGACCTACTTCAATAGACTTTGTACATATAGCATGTAAATAGGCAGATATAGCCGTTCTAGGAAAAATCCTGACCAATTATGGAAGAGAACTAAATTGGTTTTGACATGCACAGTTTTGCACAATTAAACTCAAGAAAAACATATGCTTTACTAATTAAACGGATCTATGGGATTTCTGCTGTGATAATCACGTCAGAAATACTCTGTTAAAGCTAGCCAAAAGTTTCCAAACGAAAGATGGTACTGCAGATAGTGTCTTCGCTATCTCAGCCAAAAAAGTAAGTTATAACCGAAAGATGCATTACTTCACTCTAAAAAATGTTTGTTGGATTTTACTTCAATAATTGAGTGTAACTAATTACACTCAATTATTGTAGTAATTTTAAACTCGAAAGAAATATTCAACTTCCTGTTTAAACGTCAACTTTTGAAGGAGACAATTTAAACAAAAAAGTTATTAATAATATTTTGAATATTGTTGAATTATTGACAAAATGTGTTTACCTATGAAAAATTCATCATATATCTTCTAAAAATTCAACAATTTTACATGCCAATTTCATCAACTATTGTTGAAAATCAAATTTAATTTGCTTCAATTTAATCGTAAATATGTTTAAAAAGTGTTTAAATATAATTTTATATTGAATTATATTTAAACACTTTTTAAACATATTTACGATTAAATTGAAGCAAATTAAATTTGATTTTCAACAATAGTTGATGAAATTGGCATGTAAAATTGTTGAATTTTTAGAAGATATATGATGAATTTTTCATATAATTTGTTTAATTTCAATCACTCGTTGTTCGAATTTAAACTCAAAATTGTTGATATTTTAGTCCAAATTTACTTTTATTTTTAAATTTATTATATTTAAATTATATGTTATATATATAATATTTCATTCAAACAACAACTAAATTACTTAGATACATTTTCCAATTATACATAGTAAATTTATAAAATGGGTTAACATAAAATTTCGGAGGTATATTTCGGAGCATTGATTTTCTTCGTGACGTTGTGGTGTGGTAATTGAAGTATTATTCGGTTCACTTGTTCTTGGTCGTGGTGTTGACATCCATGCCTCGTCAAATTTTAGCAACATACATTTCACATTATATAGAGCAGCGTAATATTCGAGAATATCGTCCTCTGTTATTTCAGATCCGCTTTCTTCAAGGACCAAACTAGTTCCTTGCAATTCAAGGGAATTTGCTGAAAATATGAAAAATAATCTAAGTGGTATGGTACGAAATGACATATTACGAAACGACATATAATAAGCGAAAAAATCATTAAAATGATTTATATGATGAGTAACCCACTTTACCATCGATCCTACTATATGCTTATTAGAAAGGTCATAGGCCTGTGTTGTGTGGGGCTTCGGACTTTCTGGTAGACTTTACCAAATTACACCTCTCCCCATATCCCCTTCAGACTTCCCCAAATTTAGGGGGATTAGGATTATGACCTAACCAATAAACATAATATAAATAATATAGACGTATATCAAGTAATGTATTTTTCGGCCATAATTTATTTTTTGGCTGGGATGGCAAAAATAATACTTACATACACAAATACTAAAACAAAATAGTTCTGTTGCTATTTATTCATTACGATTGGCTTTGACATTCATCGTATATAAAATTGAATTTATTTTTTATTTAAGTGAGATAATAATGTTTGTTGCAGTAATAATTTAATCAGCCTATTACATTAAGCATGCTTGCGTATAAATTTGATGTACCATATATTTACATATACGATGAGTAAGGCTTGCGCCATACAATGTACATAATTAAAAATTCACTGCGGAATTTAGTTTTAGTGCCTGTAATAAGATTAAAAAATATTAATTAAAATAGTTTGATTATTTTGAAAAGTTGGTGTGTATTTGCATGATAAATAAATAACATTTTCTACTGTTTTAAATAAATAAAATTCAATTTAATGCTATTTTGTACTTTAGTTGTATGATTTAATTTTCATATTTCTGTCTATATAATGCAGTAATATTTTGTACTAAAATAAATATTTGTATGGAAAATTATTAGTAGAAATATTACCGTATATACATTTGAGGTACATACAATCATATGAATATGATTATGCTCATTATAGTCATAGAACATAAAACTATTGTATTTAAAAAAAAAATACAAAATAGTTTTTCTATTTCCATCACTGTATGATTTTTAAACGTGTATGTACCATAAAAACTAATTTAGATTTCAATGAATATTCTCACGTTTAATTTATTCAAATTTACATATAAATTGTCGTATTATTACAATAACAACAATCAACACAGTAAACGTTAAAAAGTAACATTGACTGATATATGTATAAACGGTATAAACATGCTGGTACTTTTATATGCTGCATACACCAACTATATAAAGCTCTCTAGCCATGTACTGTAAAATAAAGTAAAATATCTACAAATATTTTTATTGTATTAAAGCTTATTTTTATTTTTTTTTTTTTTTTTTTGTTTTTGGTGCTTTTATTTGTGTATAGAAAAAAGCTAATTTGAATAATTTGTCAATAAAACTGAACAAAAATTGGTTTGTATGTCTCTCACTCGTTTTCTACTTGGGTATAGTCTTGATATGCGATAAATATTTTTTAGTGGTTTCAATTTAAATAATTGGAAAAGTTTAGATTTTTTTTTGGGGTATACGTCGTCATACATGTTAGTATGTATGTATTTTTGTTGGCACACCATGTTGTTCTGATTGTGTGCTTTTTTAATGGTTTCATTAATCCAATATTTATTCAAATTATTCATCACCATGTATGTATATTCGAGTATACATAAACGCAAGGATGTAGGAAAAATTAATCCCATTTTAGAACAGCAAAATAAAAATATTTTGGATATCATTAGGATTTTGGAAAATACCAAAAAATTATTTTAAAATATTTAATTTGGACAGCATAATTTGAATTAAATTTGTATTGAAAATTTTCACACCATATTTTAAATAATATAACTACCTATACATAGTTAATATGAATGTCATTGTAAATTGGCGTGATAAAGGTTTTTTTGAAATTTCAATATGCTAAATTTTATAATATGTCATGATTTAAATGAATACTCATTGAAATGGTGGCCGAAATTATAAATGAATACAACCAAAAAGCTAGCGGAATCCTACTAGAACACTGCGAGGTAATATAGAGAATTTGAGGCTAATTGAATGATCTATTAAACTATTTTGGAACTGATATAAAAACTGGTTTACACCCAAATGGAAATCTAAGAGATTATTTAAGGTTACATTAAAAGAAACCTGTTGAGCTGCCCCTCTACTTTAAAAAATTGCAAAAAAAATAAGTGCGAAATTTTGAACTATCGAATCCTGCAAACAAAAAATTTTGAGTCCGATCAAGTTTGCTGACTCATAACCGAAACCACTAAAAACCGAAAACTTTGAATATATTTTTAATTTAGAATTACGAGTTATAGTAATAATCAGTTTAATACATTCAAAAATATTAATTTTATAATTACCTATGGAAGTATTTAATATTTATTTCACAATAGCGATGTTATCAATCTTTAGTCACATTGTCTAGTTTAATTTGTCCAGACGTGTCGAAGTACGCAACTAACTATTGTTCTTCTAAAAATACCATAATTTACAACCAAATTTTTCTCTGGTTGTTTTGTTTATTGTTTTCGTTAGTGTGTGTAAGCAATACAGTTTGTAGCCTCATGAAAAACATATGTATTTTTAGAGAACATTTGGAAATCTGCTGTCTATTTTATTATGTCCAACACTGTAATGTCGCATATATTCAGTTGAGAGAGAGGAAAACACATTTCATCCTTTTTTTGGTAAAATTTTTAGTGGTGTGCTGTGGATAAATAATAAATCAAAAATATATTAACTCCTTTCTAGCAGCTTTGAATTAATTGGATCTATCTTTGTTCTTCTTAAATCTACATCAAGTGAGTTGTGCTCTTTTTTTACAATGTTTAAGAAGCAACGAAAAAAAACGAAAAATTGTTGTTGTAATTCGCAGTGGTATTATCTTAACCTTCATGTGAGTGAAGAAAAAATATCTTAATTTGAGTGATTAACTTATTTTTTCCACGTTCGTCCACGTTGTAACATTTCTCATTTTTAAGTATGATAGTAATCTATATCAACTGAACTAGAAGTTCTCATATAATAGTTTTTATTGGGAGTAAAACATACAAAAATAGACGTCAAAAAGTGCATAAGGTACCCGGGTACCCACGTCACTCACATTAGGGTTAAGTCATAATTAGCCAATGGTTATACTATATAGTATAAAGCAAGACTACAATTTTTTTGTACAAAACCAAACTTACAAGAACGAACTTGTGGAGGTTCTCATGTTTTGTAAGGGTTGTGTGTATTTTTACACAATGATCCTGGGGTGTAAACAATTTTGAGTTCTACTTTTTGTGGTAGATATTATAAGTAGATCATCTCTTTGTTTTTTGCTGACTTACCCTAACCATTGTGAATGTCATTGTAATAAATATTGTAATATTCTGTCTAAAAAAAACCGAAAAAAAATTTAAAAATTAATTTCCCATATACGCAATGAAATTCTTCGCGGATGTGAAGTTTTTAACAAAACGACAAAATTAACAAAAAACAAATTTGTTAAATTAACAAAAAGAAACAGTCGGTAAAAGCAATGTTAACAATAGAAACCTGAAAACAGACGAATTTCATTTAACTGAAAACTATTGATATAATATAATAAACTTAATTTTTATTGAAAAAAAAAAAAATTAAAATTACAATTTTAAAATATTTTCATAAGTAAGACAAAACATTTTATGTAATTTAACAATGTTAATAAATTTAAGTATGCATTAAAGATTCAGTTATATGTATATTGCAGCATCAATGCAAAGAACTGCACATACGTCTATATGTTAAAATGATGGCATAAGAGGTGCTCTTTGAAATAAAATTGGCCCCATCAAAAAACTACGAGATTTTCCCATTTGTTAATGCGTTGGAAAATCGAATCGCATACAACATTTTGTCGACTTTTGGGTTTCAGTGTATAAATTATTGGCCAGATCACAGAGACGCTACCGAGTAGTGGCTAGTATCAAATGATGGCATAAGAGGTGCTCTTTGAAATAAAATTGGTCTCATCAAAAAGAATCGCATACAACATTTTGACGATTTTTGGAATTCAGTGTATTAATTATTGGCCAGATCACAGAGACCCTACTGAGTAGTGGCTAGTATCAAATGATGGCATAAGAGGTGCTTTATAAAATAAAATTAGTCTTATCAAAAAACTACGAGAATTTCCGATTTGTTAATGCGTTGGAAAATCGAATCGCACACAATGTTTTGGCGATTTGTGGGATTCAGTGTAAAAATCGTTTGAGTTGAGCAAAAAAATTAAAAATAAACGCCTGGCTCACCAGAAAACCTCTTGCACGTTTTTCTCGAAATCAGGATCCATCGCCATCGGTTTTTGGTTCTCGAAAACGTCCTACCAGAAATTTTCGTTAAAATCGTTTGAGTTGAGCAAAAATATTAAAAATAAACCCGGGGATCACCAGAAACCCCTTGCACGTTTTTCTCGAAATCAGGATCCATCGCCATCGGTTCATAATAATCGAAAACCTTCCAGAATTTTTCATTAAACTGAACAAAAATATTAAAAATAAGCCCGGGGCTCACCAGAAAAACCCTTGCACGTTTTTCTCGAAATTAGGATCCCTCGCCATTGGTTCCTAATAATCGAAAGCCTCCTTCCAGAAATTTTCATTAAAATCGTTTGAGTTTAGCAAAAAAATTAAAAATAAACCCGGGGCTCACCAGAAAAACTCTTGCACGATTTTCTTGAAATCAGGATCCATCGCCATCAGTTTCTAGTACTCGAAAACCTTCCAGACATTTTCATAAAAATCGTTTCAGTTGAGCAAAAATATTAAAAAATAAACTCGGGGCACGATTTTTGCACGATTTTTCTCGAAATCAGAATTCATCACCATCTGCTCCTGGTACTCAAAAACCTTCCAGAAATTTTCATTAAAACCAATTTTATTTCAAAGAGCACCTCTTATGCCATCATTTGATACTAGCCACTACTCGGTAGCGTCTCTGTGATTTGGCCAATAATTTATACAATGAAACCCAAAAGTCGACAAAATGTTGTATGCGATTTGATTTTCCAACGCATTAACAAATGGGAAAATCTCGTAGTTTTTTGATGGGGCAAATTTTATTTCAAAGAGCACCTCTTATGCCATCATTTGATACTAGCCACTACTCGGTAGCGTCTCTGTGATCTGGCCAATAATTTATACACTGAAACCCAAAAGTCGACAAAATGTTGTATGCGATTCCATTTTCCAACGCATTATCAAATGGGAAAATCTCATAGTTTTTTGATGGGGCCAATTTTATTTCAAAGAGCACCTCTTATGCCATCATTTGATACTAGCCACTATTTGGTAGCGTCTCTGTGATCTGGCCAATAATTTATACACTGAAACCCAAAAGTCGACAAAATGTTGTATGCGATTCGATTTTCCAACGCATTAACAAATGGGAAAATCTCGTAGTTTTTTGATGGGGCCAATTTTATTTCAAAGAGCACCTCTTATGCCATCATTTTAACATAGAGACGTATGTGCAATTCTTTGCATTGATGCTGCAATATACATATAACTGAATCTTTAATACATACTTAAATTTATTAACATTGTTAAATTATATAAAATGTTTTGTCTTACTTATGAAAATATTTTAAAATTGTAATTTTAATTTTTTTTTTTTGTCAATAAAAATTAAGTTTATTATACTATATCAATAGTTTTCAGTTAAATGAAATTCGTCTGTTGTCAGGTTTCTATTGTTAACATTGCTTTTACCGACTGTTTCTGTTTGTTAATTTAACAAATTTGTTTTTTGTTAATTTTGTCGTTTTGTTAAAAACTTCACACCCGTAATTCTTCATAGTTTATTTAATTTTTAGGCAAATTTTATAAATTTCAATATTAAAATATGGAATATTACCCTCACCCAGTATTCAAAATTACATAATGGTTTATTGAAAATTACATATCTGAGCTTTTGAATTTAACATCAGAACAATCAGAAAATGACCAATTCCATGTCTGTACCGTACGTGACCATACGTGACATTTACATACATTTACGAGGCAAATATGTAATTTTTGTTACTGTGTTGTTTCTTGTTTTTTCTATTATACGTTACCTAAAAGAATCTCTATATAAACGTCAATTAGAGACGCGGATTCAAGTATTTCCCTCGAAATTTATGTAAACCTTACACGTCATTTCTAGAAGATCAATAAAAATGTGGCTGTCCTAAACATTGTGACGCCGCAGTTTCAACCACAGTGTTAACAATTTGGTTGTCCGGTTAATATTATGGGAAAACATGACGAAAATCATCATGTCCCATTTTCTGACCTATTCAATTATATGAAAGAGATGCCGTCCACATTTCTGGGATAGGTGATATAACCGTAAATGTAACAATGTCTGTGGATAAGTTAAAAATCATCATAATTAGATCTCGTTCATCACACTCATAGGAATTTGACCGATTTATCCGACTATATAGGTCTCGTGAACATATCTATAAACGGTGAAATATTTGAAAATTCATTCAAAATCATGGAACTCTTAAGATGACACAGTAAATATGTTCATAAATATTAACCATGTTCATTTCAATATTAAAACTTTGACTATGTTATCCTAAAATACTTTTAAAAAATTATGAACATCTCTAGGAGCGGTAACAGATTAATTTAAAAATAGATAGAAATCAAAACCACTATTGTTTAAAATGTCGCTGGATAAGATAAAAATCTCTCTCTCTCTCACTCTCTATGGTCCTCCATCCGTCTCGGTCCATCACTCTCGTCCTCCAATTTCGACATCCTAATGCGAGTAGGTCTTGTTCGACGTCATCACGCCAGAGCAATCGGGGTCTTCCTCTGCGACGTACACCAGCTGGGTATTGATGGAACACTTTGTAAATCATTCGTTGTTGTGGAGACCTTGCAACGTGGCCGAGCCATCTAACTCGATTAGATTTGATGAAGCCGATAATATGGCTACCTCCGAGAAGTTGCTTTATTTCGTGGTTCATAAGAATCCGATATTCATTGTTCGCAACTTTAATTGGACCAAAAATTGAACGGATGACCTTCCTTTCGAAGTTAGATTATAATCTACAGTCGTTAGAGGTCATGGTCCGAAAGTCAGCACAGGCCTTATAAGTGCTTTATAAAGTGCGAGTTCGCACGACTGCGAAAGATGTTTAGATCGCAATAATTTTGATTGGGCATAGAGAACTCAATGTCCGGCAGCGATTTGGGCTTGTATTTCTGGGTGCATATCATTCAAGGAGGTTATAAGTGACCCGAGGTATTTAAAGTTTTAGACGCTATCAAAGTTGTGGTCGCCAATTTCGAGATTTGCCATGGAGATGTTCCTGGGTGTTGTTAAAAATTTCGTTTTGGTACTGTTCACCTCCAAACCAAGTCTACTTGCGCAGCAATTGAGCGGGATGAAACTGTCCTTGATGTCGCTAGGTCTTCGGCCAAGAAGCACGATGTCATCTGCATATCCAAGAATGTGGCCTGATTTATTGAATATACAGCGCGAAATTTCAATGTTGCTTTTTCTCACTACCTACTCAAGCGCCAAATTGAACAGCACAGGCGCGAGTGCATCTCCTTGTCGAACACCAGATGTTATTTGAAAGGAGTCTGACACAGTTCCTTCAATTACAATTCTACATACAGATCCAGATGTTGTTAATTTACACAGAGAAACAAGTTTCTCTGGAATACCTAGGCATATGAGCGCGGCCCATAGGTTGTCGCGGTTTATACTGTCATATACCTGTCGGAAGTCTATATATAGTTGATGAATGGTTATGTTGTACTCCCAACATTTTTCCAAGATCATCCTCATGGTAAAACATTGGTCAGTGGTCGATCGGTTGGTACGAAAGCCACATTGATAGTCGCCAATGATGTTTTCGGCGAAAGGGATGAGTCTGGCAAGTACAACATTAGCCAACACTTTGTAAGCAGCGTTCAATAGAGCTATGCTACGATAGATTTCACATTTAAGACGGTCGCTTTTTTTTATGCAACGGACATATGAGTGCGGTCTTCAAATTTTTAGACAGCTCTTCTTGGTCCCAAATAGACACGATGAGATCGTAAAGATTTGTCGCAAGAGTAGCGCCTCCGAGTTTAATTAATTCTGCGGGGATTCCATCGAGACCGGGTGCCTTTCCATTCTTCAATCTACTAGTTAATAGCTGCGTCTACTTCCTCTACTGTTATATATTCGACAAGGACCGCTTCACCTGGAGGAGCTGTTGCTCTAATGGGGGTCACGTCGTCGTTCCGATTTAGCAGATTTTGAAAGTAGGTTTGCCACACTGAGAGAACATCAGCCACGTTTGTTCTCAACTCTCCATTCCCGTCTTTGATGGCTGTACTTCTTGGGTGGAAGTCTTTAGTAAGATTCCTGGCATTGGCAAAACAGTCCCTTGAGTTTCCTATTTCCGCTTGGAAGCTGATGTTTTCAATGCATGATTTCATATGTTCACGTTTCTCTTGTCGGGCCGCTCTAAGTAGTTAGTGACAGCTGATTGGTAACTATGCAATGACGCTTGGTCTTTTAGAGCATCGACATTCCATCGAACGATTTTTTGTGCTTGGCTGTTGAACGTAGATGATTGTTTGTACTTATATTTAAATATGACAAGCACATGATGGCTGTCCATATCTGCACCTCTGTAAGATCTGACGTCAGATATGCTCTTGGACACCATGACGTGATCGATTTGGTTTTCCGTTCTTCCATCTTTCGATCTCCACGTTACTTTGTGGATTCTCTTATGTGGAAAAAACGTACTTGATACAATTAAGTTGTACATTATTTCGGTGACGCGTTGGCTGTTGTTGTTACTAGTTAGGTGCAGGCTTTTAGGACCGATGTGCGATGTATTTCCTGCATTATGATTTTAATGTCGTGGTGCGGTATGTTATTGATAACTTCCTCCACAAAGAATATATCTTTGATGTCATCTGGTTTATCTTCGGTGGGTGCATGTACATTAACGATCGTGATGTTAAATTTCTTCGTGCGAAATCTGACCGTGCATATCCGCATGTTGATAGGGCGGAAATCGATGATATGATGCTTCACGCGCCGATGGATGAGGAAGCCAACTCCAAATTCTCCTCCGTTCTGATGGCCGCTGTAATTAAGAGTGTAACCATTGGTGGTGTCATTGATCCCACTCCCAGACCATCTGAGCTCTTGTGGTGCAAGTACGCCTAATGCGTAACTTTTTGCTTGGTTTGAAAGGTTCTGGAGATCTCCAGGTCTTAAGAGGCTCAGCACGTTACATGTTCCCATTTTTAAAGCGTTGTCCGTGTACAATTTCCGAGGTCGATTTTGTGATGAATCCGATATGGTTGTCCGAGGCCTTTGATTAGGGTTCATAACTTCTTAGGGTTCTCTATTTACATCAAACTTTTCTCCTCAGTAGGCCGAACAAAAATATTTGAACTGAAATTACATATAAATTCTTTCCCGGGGAATTACCAGAATAGTGCCACTGATGATGACCTAGCAAGTCGAAATCGATCAAGTGATTTTTTAAACTTTTTGAACAAATTTTTTAAAATATTCAAAAATCTAAATTTGCGAAATAAAAAAACATGTGTTTCATAAAATGTGTTTATTAAGTGTAAGTGTGTTTCGCCAAGTGTCTACGGCAAATAGTGTAAAAAGTATTGGTTAAAAATGTTTCAATTTCACCACAGAACAAATCCAATTAGAATATTGTTATATTTAACAGTGTAAATTTTTGATACTATTTTTGGTATGTTTGTCGTTTATTAAATTAGTTTAATTTATTTCACGCTTACAAATTTTTACCACCATGGTAAAATTTCTACTTATTCATAATTGCAATAGTTGATATCATTTTTTTTTTTAATAATTTTTTTTTAGTTAGCGGTTTAGCAAAACTGAGTCATCCCTCGAAAACCTCACCCCATGACTCCTGAGTCTTGGCGGTGCTAGAGGTGACCACTGAAGGGCTCTGTCTCAATATTTTCCCCTTATAAATTTCTCTAACAGCATGGCTTAATCACTGCGCTCGGTACAAGACCCCGAATTCCCAGTTTTGCCAAAATAATTTTTTTTTCTATTCTATAGGTTCTAAAAGTAACTCTTAATAAGCGCCAATTGGAAACGCGGATTATAGTATTTTTATAGAAGATCAGTCCTAAAATTCTATATAATGAGGCATTTTACGTCAATACGTTATTTCGATACATTCTACAAACACATCTATACATATTTTTTGTTATTGTTGCTTTTTAAGACAGATTTAAGACAAATTTCACTGACGTTAGAAAATACCATTATGAACTATCAAAAAATATACTACGATATAAACTATTAGTAACCAGACAATACCAATAAAATTACCTCAATACTACTGTTAAACAGATCTTAGCTTTTATCTCATATTATTCGTCATTATTTCGAGTGATGGAAAAATAATCTTTTTATAAAATGATAAAATCTAATCAATTTACCACATAATCGTTATTAGATTAAATTAAAAACTAGTTTTTATTATTATTATCCAAATAATAATAATAATAATAATCATCATCATCATCTAACCAATTTTTATGTTGTTGCAAACTTTATTTTTATTATTATGATTATTATTATTTTTTTTTAATGAAAAGCTCAACTCAATTACAGTAACAACAAGAAGCTGCTGTACATGCTACGTATACGTATACAAAATTTAACAATAATAATGTAATTATGAACGGAATTGTTGCTATTGTTATTTTGCTTACGTTAATGAAATGCAATTAAATTTTATAAAATAAAAAGCTTAACCATAAAATTATGGTTTTCTTAGGGATATTATAATTATAACCAATACACACACACACACACTTTCACATAACCCATGTACGTATCCCTATATACACACACAATGGAAATGGTGTGTGTATGTCTCTGGATGTGGGTGTAACTTTTAAATTTAATTTTTGTAAATAATATGTTGTGTTTTCGGGTTAAAATATATCATCGGGAGCTTTTTAGTGTTGTTGAAGTCTTGTGATCTTTTATTAAAGGGGGAATTTATTTCTTTTTTTTTTATATTTCATGTAACAACAAATAAGTTTTCTTCACTTAATTTTATCAAAAACGATGATTGTCTTTGTTCTTTGCTGCTGTTTTTTTTTTGCTTTTCCATTTTACTTTGCTTTGTTGTTTAATTTTATTACACAAAAGAGAATAACGTTTTTCGCTGTTAAAGAAAACTTTTTTTTTTATCATTTTTATTACAAAGTTTTGTATTTTGTTGTATTATTTTTAAAGTACGGCATTCTATTATCATTTTATACAACGTGTCGAGGATCTGTTACAGATATAACGGTATGAGGTAAAAGATATTTGCTACTCTTGAAAATAATTTTTTGGGACGAGCAGAGTACATAAAACACAAAGTGATTTTTTTTTTTGGTTCTGTTTAAGGTGAAAAAAACTTTTACATTATTATCATTATAACAGCAGAATGTTTTATTTTTGTTGTTCATCTAATTAAAAAACTAATTTCTTAAGTATCGATTTTTTTTTGCTTATATATCCAAAATTAATTTTCGTACCGAAAATATTTCACGTAGGATCTTTAGACAGAATATTATTATTACTACATAAAATTAATGCTTTTGTTCGTTTACTTGTTAAAAATGCTAGGAAGACGACAACGAGAAGAAGATGGAGTAAATCTATATATCTAATTGCTGAAGGCAAGGCAATGAAATTTGTTTTTGTACATTTTGACTTGAAGGCACAGCATTGTATATTAAAAGAAAGAATATTAACTGAACTTTGAGAGTATCATAGCTCATAAAATTCTTATAATGAAATTTGTTTTTATTAAAGAGTAAGTTTGAAAATTTTCTTAAGCTAAACGATACCAAGCGGCAATCGGGAAATCAAATTTTATAATAATAAGTAAGACTTTAACTTGGAGTATAACAAATCATACTGTGTAGAATTTGACACAGAAAATAGCATAGAAAATAGGTATGGGCGAACAAAATGTTTTTAATTACTGGACCACGTAAAAAATTAGTAGACAGTATCAAATATTCAATTTTTTCTTAGTTCCTTATTATATTTTTCAGTACTAGGACATCTTTTTGTTTTCCAGATCAAATTGCTGTTTTACCACGGGCGTGAAGTTTTTTATGTATCATTGTGTTTGTGTTACACTCTCGTTTCTAGTGATAAATGAAAATTTTTTCAACATCATTGAAAAAATTGAAAGCGATAATAGCGTAGTAGCATAGCGTAGTAGACCCTGTTCGTTCTAAATTGTTCAGTCAGTGGTCGACGTGTTCGCTTATATAGCGCCGAAATAGCGCCTTTGGCGTACTTACTTTTTGTTAGTACAACCAGGATTTAAACAAGTTTGTTAATGTATTATTCGAAATGGTCCATACCCCAAATTATTACCAACATTTTATTCTCGTTCACTACATATTTTCTCACTGTTTCGTTTAAAGATCTGGAGTTATACGTAATAGGTCTCTCTTAACAGATATCTCTGTGTAATTGTAGGGCACCATTTGCCATAGTAGTGCCAGTATAATTCTAATTTCCGATTATGATTAAGTATTGATTTTTACTTTTCTTGACTAGCTCGCTTTAATTTGAACATTTTCGTCGCTTGTAACGTTTATCAACGATTTCACTACTTTCGAAAAATCGTTAATGAAATGTCTAGTGATGCCAGTCCGAGATATTATTTTAATTTCTTCCAATTCTGTGGGTTTTAAGATTTTGAAAAGTTTAGAGAAAATGTTCTCTCCGTTTATTAGATGCTTTTCCTCAGTTTTATCTACGAAAATGATGATGTAGTATAGGCCTGACATTATCTATCATAATTTGTAAGTTAATCGGTGTATTTTTAAGTTCAAATGGAAGTCTTCATTTATTATTAAGAATGAGGGTATATCGGACTCCTTAAATTTGATCTGGTGGAATGCCGAGATAAGATTGATCGTGGAAAAGAATTGTTATCTACCAAGGTTTGTGATCATCTTAGAACTGCCCAAAATTGGATGGGTTTCTAAAATGGTGACGGAATTCAGAAGTTTGAAGTTAATAACTACACCGGAGGAATCCTATTTTTTTCACTATCCAAATTGAGAAGTTAAACGGGCTATTCATAGGCTGTTTGATCCCATTTTCCATAAGTTTACCAATTTATTCCTCTACCTCGTTTCTGACACTAACTATATATGTGTAGGATTTTGTATATGGACTGGTTCATCTGTATTTGTTTTGATTTCAGCCCTCATACTAGTAACTCTTGGTGTTACGTTGTTATACATTTTGCGTTGTGTTTTACATTTCGGTAGCATTCTTCTTTCGTTTACTTGAATTCAAATTCCCAAATAGGGGCCCTGTTTTAATTCAGATGTTTTTAAAATAATCCAAAAACTGCATCAAGCATTTATAAGAAACAGGTTTTTTTACTATTCTGGTTAAGCAAAATGTTTACTGGCACTATTAAGGAACTTGAGAGAGTTGCTATTTCTTGCTGTTTTCGTGGTTCATTGTGAAATTTTCGCGCTTGAACGGCTGCTGGCCTTGTTGAATTTATTGAATTGGCCGATTTATGTAATTCATTTGTCAGCTCAATGGTTCAATCTCCAATTGTTCTTGTGCAGTTTGGGGTTTCTTGGCCTGATATTCTGACTCTAACATTGGTAGAAGCTCAAAAATCAATATGATGAAACCGATATGGAAATATTTAATTGTTTCCTATTTAAAAAGAATGCGTCGGTTGCCCTTCAAAAATTGTGGTGGTTTTCGTGCTATTCGCTATAGCGGCTCTAAAGCCAAACTGAACGTATTTAGTGAATTCATTAAATCCGGTATTGAAATATTTAATTTTTGAAATTTTAACAGAATTTGTTGATTGCACTTGACAATTTAGGAGCGGAATTCGGGCTTAGGGATAGCAGCACAAAAATCGAACTGCACGTATTTCTTCAGTTAATAAATCAATTCATCATAGCCGATATGAAATTATCAGTATTGTGCAAATGTGCACCTTCAAGTAATCTCGATTTATCGACATGTTGGTGTCGTGGTATCGAAAGTAGCGTCAAAAATTCATTTTGTCGTATCTGTCTCGATAATTTTTAGAGTATGTAGAATATTCGAGGACTATGTAGATGATTACAAATAGATAAAATAGAAGCCACTTTTCTTTGTGATTTGCTTTTGAAAATAAAATGATTTCGAAAAAAACTAAACTAAACAGTTAAACAGTTTATTCGGAGATTCTCGAAGTGTTGCCAATTTTCATAGACCACTATGTTAATAAAATTTGTTTCTTTCTATTGAAAGTGCACTTTTAACATCCTGAAATTATCACCGTTGATTCAAAGTCTATCTAAATAACTCAAGCCTGCCTATTAAGTCGCACTTTCAAATACGGGAAATAAAACATAAACAAAAAACTAACTTTCTATACGTTTTGTATGGGAGATAGCATTACGTTTGATAAATAAAACATGAATTAAAAATATTGTAAAATTGATTTTTTTCACATAAATCGATGACAGATATAATATATTTCATCTCATTTGAAGCACGCTATCAGTAGGTGTCTCATTTTCTATAAATTAATAATGAAAATATAAGGAAATTTCGCCGTACAACAACAACAATTTAAAATACAGGTAATTGTTGACGTCATAATATCGTCATTTAAAACCTTAGATTATACTATAGATAACGCACCAATACAAATTTCAATACAAAACACAAACCAAAATTGAAGTACTAAAAATGCATGGGTAAGCGAGAGGTACATATGCATGAGGTGAAAAATGAAACAGATGAGGGGAAACACAGATGAGGTGAAAAATGGAAAATTTTCGTCATTTTAAAGTGTCTTTTTGTTTGACATTACAATGACAAGGTGTAGTGAGTTCAAGTCTGAAAACAGCCAGATATAAAAAAAAATGGAAATTTCACAAGTAAGTCTTTTTCTGATTAACCTTTCAATCGATTTTAAAAATACTACACAAATTTATAGCATATATATGCATAATTAAATACGTTCAGTGATAAAGGTGATTTATTTTAAATTTCATTCAAATAAATAAGTGGAAACATTCGAATTTAAAAACAAAAAAAAAGTTACCCTTAGCCCTTTAGCGTTGTTAAAATTTTTATATTTAATTTTTATGTAACAATGATTCGCTATTTATAGTTGTATTAAATTTTATGATTTATATTATTTTTAATTCGTTTAGTTTCTAGTATAGTAAATTAATATGCATATATATATGATTTATTACAAATATTCAAAATCAATTATGAATTTTAGTAGTAAAAGAATATCGACGATACTTTTATCAAACAGCACAAGCGCCAATTTTTTAAATTTCTGATTTTTATATCATTGGAAAGCGCTGATTTTGCTCTATACGACTGTTTACACCAATTTCTGTTTTTATTACGAAAACCCGCTATTTTGAGTAAAAATAATCCAACAAAAGGTCTAAGCGACATAAATTACTATTTTACTTTGAGCTAAGCGACTGAAGTTGGTTGTAACTTGTGAAGTGGAAGTGTTTTTATTGTTGTCACAATATCACAATTAATTTTGGATGCACGGTAAGTTAAATTGATTAAGAATGATTGTGAATTTGTGGTCTTGATTAAATATAAAAAATCAGTTAAAGTAATTCCAAATAAACAGAATTTATAATTTAATTTTGCCAAAAAATATGGTCGTTTGGGTCTTTTCGTAGATCTAATAATAAAACGCACAACCGACATTAATTCCATAATGATTTTGGCGTATTTTTATTATAGTTTTAATCAATTTATTAACAAATTTGAAATATTATGTACAAAATCATGATTACTAATTAGTGATTACTAAACACGAAATATTTCTAGATTATTTACAAGATTTACGTGAAATGTGGCGTTTGTGTTATTTGCGATTATTATATAAACGTTATTTTTATACATATGTACAGTAAAATGAACTCGAGAGGTAAATTATTTGTTGCACTGGCCTTAGAATAAAAGAGTTCTGAAACCATCAGTAACAAACCAGCGACATCAACGCGATTATTTGACCAAACGCAGGATGTTCCAATTTCAATATTTGTAAAGGCACAGGATGGGGAAACAACGACAGTGACAACAAATAACAAAGATTTGAGTAACGAAAATATTATTTGTTTTCCAATTCCAAATAATATCGAAGCTGATAATATTGAAATCGACGATGAATTAGAGTTTGATCTCTATAATGATGACTTACAAAAAAATGTTATAATATACGAATACGACCACCAAGGAGTGACAAATATAAAACAATATACAGTTGAGAATATAACTACTTTACCGGAGAATATGGAGAATGTGTCAAGCACTTTGGATGACAATACAGACACTTTATTTGAAAATGAAGTGGAAAGTGAGTCAATACAAATCGAAGAAGAAGAAGAAAACAAAAAGATTAAAAAATTCGAACTCATTTAAACGTAAATCAGGCACTGAATATTTGAAAATAATGGGGTTCTTGTACCAAAAAAAAAGTTAAATCTAATCCATGTGAAAATCGGACGAGTTGCTTTAATGATTGTGCAAGCATATCCAGTGAAATTAGACAACAACTATTCTACGGCTATTGGAAAATACCCACACAAGAAGACAAGGATAAATACTTAAGTAGTTGCTTCGAAAAAACATTTGTAAAATGAAGACGAACTGATTCTTCAATAACATGTCCAATAGATAAGAAAAAAAAATGTGTGCAAATAATTTTTATTGAATACGTTAGATATACCCGCTTCTCGGATTAGAACAATAGTAAACTTATTTAAGGACGTTGATAGTATTTTGAATAATCCAACGAAAGCAAGAAATTACCGGAGTATTACGCAAACCGATCAAATTCGTTTAGATGAATTCATTTCAAGTTTGCCAGCTGGTTCCTCGCATTATTGTCGATCTTCTTCCACTAGAAAATATTTGCCTTCCGATATTGGTACGTTAGCCAATTTATATAGAATGTACAAAAACAAATAATTTGAAGAAGATTTTAATTTTATTAAATACGATCAGTTTCGTATTATTTAAAAAAAAATTATAACCTTTCAATTCACAATCCGAAAAAAGATAAATGCGAGAAGTGTGAACGCTATAAAAATATCACTAATAAAACTGTTGCGCAGGAAACCGAATACGCCATCTACATTAAACTAAAGGATAAATTAAAAGTGGTCTTTTTAAAAGAACAAGCCGGTGCCAAAATAGATTCGTCTCTTTTAGTAGCTTCATTTGACTTGCAAAAAGTACTAAATGTTCCAAAGGGAAATAGTATGCTATCAGGATATTATCGAAAGTTTTCAGTTTATAATTTTACCATATATGAATCGGTCACGAGAAATAGTAACTGTTACTTATGGGGAGAAAATCAGGAAAAACGAGGAGCCAACGAAATATGCAGCAATATATGGAAATTTTTAAATATGGTAGATAACCGCCAAACAAGAAAAAAAATCTCGTTTTACTGCGATAATTGTGTTGGCCAGAACAAGAATCGGTACACTATTGCTATGACAAAACATTTTTTTATCAATTGCTAAATACGTTAATGAAATAACAGTAACGTTTCTTATAATCGGTCACACTTATGTGCCTGTGGATTCAATGCATGGAGTAATTGAAAATCACTTAAAAAACAAAACCGCTTTTCGTTCCAACACCGAATATCAAAATGTTGGAATATCGTTAAATTTTAATTTTTATTTTTTAGTGCACTTCTGAGACACAAATAATTTTTTTTTTTACTAATAGCTAGGGGAAGTAGTTCGTCGCCTTTTTTGGGTGACATTGAAACAAGGAGTTTGCTTATTTCAAATAAACTTTATTAAACCAAATATGTGTCATTTTGATCGATGACCTGCCATTTTTCTGGTAGAACCATGATCCCATTACTGTGGAACTCTGTGGTTTAGAGGCGAACAATCGAGACAACTCATTTTCGAAGGCCTCTTTTGAATTTAATGTAAATTCAGTAAGATAGTCCTGCATAGACCAGAACAAATGCGATAGTCCGATGGTGCAAGGTCAGGACTATATGGTGGATGCATCAAAACTTCTCAGTCAAGCTCTCTCAGTTTCTGCCGGGTCATCAATGATGTGTGTGGTCTAGCGTTATCATGTTGGAACACAAAGCTCTTTCTGCAAGTTTAGAATCAATCGTTTGGCCCGGTGGCAGCACCTCATAATGCACGATTCCTTTACAATTCCACAAAACACACAGCATTACCTTTCTTGGCATCAATGCTGGCTTTGATACCGTTTGGGAAGTTTTACCTCGTTTCGTCCAAGATCTTTTTCGCACAACGTTGTCTTATCTTATCCATTTTTCCAGGGCATGTTTGATTTAAATAATTTTATTTAAATCATTGATTAAAATCGGATTAAAATCAATTTTTTTTTAAATCATTGATTTAAATCATATTGGTAAAAAGTTTAAGAAGTCATTCAAAAAACAACGCACTCTAAAACTTAACGAAGAAACTTAATTTCGTAAATGTTCAACACTAAAAATCTCAAAACTTTATTTATTAAAATACAACCTGTCAAATTGTCAATTATTTTATTTTTCACGTTTTAAAAAACTAAACAAAGTTGCAGGAAAATAATAACCCCCATTTACGGGATCACAGTTATCAAGAAGAACTCTTAACAAATATGACGTCCTTTGAATACTGCAAATCGATATTTGCTTTACCCCAAGGATTTGATAGCAACGTTAGACGAATATAAAATCCAACAAATAACAACAGCTACTGCTTTATCAGCTGGAGTCGAACGAGTTTTTTCGACCTTTGGGTTAGTTCGATCAAATTTAAGAATAGCCTAGGGATAGATAAAGCGGCAAAAATAACATTTTTGCCAAAGCAGCTGAATAAATAAAAATAGTTTTTATTTTTATTCTGCCATATGATTTTGAAATACTTGGTTTCAATTCTTAAATTACTTTTTAATTTAGTAGTTTATTTTTTAATCAACACTGAAGCATAAAACAAGCAATAAAGTTTACTAAATATCATAATTCCTAAATATTAAAATTATTTGATTTAATTTATAATTAAATGAATCTGTTTCTGTATATATTATATTATGTTCCTTTCCTTAAAAAGTATTTAATTGTTCTCGGGAATTGATTAAAATTTAAGTTCAACATTACCATTTTGTGTTCAAGAAAATCTGATTTAAATCAAAACAATCCGATTTTTTGATTTTTTTCAAAAAAGCCTGAGCCGCGTTTTTACCTTTGTCGTAATAAAATTGCAAAAGATATCGAAGTCAAAGTGCAAGTTGAAACGTCGCCTTTCAAACACGCTTAAAAATTGCCCGATACGATTACTGAGATAAATGAATGTAAAGCCTACCGGGAAAAAGGCTACGAAGTAGTGCCCCTACCCTCTATTTTTTAACGATAATGGCTTCTACTTTCTTTAAGGTACCCTCCGATTATACCGTCAAATGGTTTAGGTCCTGCTGGTGCAAAATATTCCATCATTATGATCATTGCGAAATACATACCAAAAATAATACCAAAAATTTATACTATTAATTTTAAAAATATTCCAATTGGATTTATTTTGTGGTGAAATAGAAACATTTGTACATAATCGTTAACAATTATAATAGAGAAGTCCCTAAGTGTCTAATAGTATTGCTGTAAAGATCAAATAATTTTCTAACGATTTGAAATAAACACGAGAAAATCGTAAAACGATTTACTAAACTTTTGTTAATTCGAAAGAAGGCTTTTTTGATCAATGTTACTACTTGTATATCAAGTCGTTGAAGTTGGCCCGAAAGATCATCCCGAATTTTTTAGTAAGTTTCCTCGCTAAAGTGTAGTCATCCCGAAAAAAATGTAAACATTGAAAAAGTGTAGCCTCATCCCGAAAACATACATATGCAAAATGTAGACACATTTTTCATGCAAAAATTGGTATTATGTTATTATCACGTTAGTCTGAATTTTAATAAGGTCAAACCAAATGATAATATTAATGAGAGATACATATACATATACATATTTAGATTTTAATAGCTATAAACGGGGTGCCCCAATAAATCCTGGTTTACAAAAGCCTGTTTGCATTAAAAGCCTGATTTTTGAAAAAGCCTGATTTTTGAATTGCCTGGTTTTGAAATTACTTTTTAAAAAACCTGGTTTTTTAAAATCATTTTTTTAAAAGCCTGGTTTGTACCAAAAAAAGCCTGGTTTTAAAAAAAAGCCTGGTTTTTTTAATTTTTTTTTTTAGCCTTAAATTTTTTGGCCGAGCATCGCAAATTGACTATTGCGACATTTTTGTGAAAATGGACATAACACTAACTAAAAATGTAAATAGTATGTGCTGCCATCTATTTTATTAAGTATTATTATTTCCGCTTTGGTTTAAAATTTAATATAAATTTGTTTAAGTGGTTATAATTTGAACTAAAAAATTGTTGATTTAATTTGATAAAGAATGCCATCTTAGGGCTTATTTTTATAAATAAAATAAATTTTAATACAAAAATGAAAATGTATTTAAATATTTAACAAAAAAAAAATTAAAATGCTTAATTTAAAGCATAATAACTAACCAAAATGGTCTTTGCTAACCAATTTCTGTATGTCAAACTAGTGCCATCTATTGAAATATAAATTAACTAAAATTTCAAATTAATAATAAATTTATGTTTTTAAGTTTTTAATGATTTTTCTCGTTTTGTTCGAATTAATAAATTATTCTGTTGATTAAATTATTTTGTAGTCGTTCTGAAAAGAACGTTTTACAATTCAAAATTCAAAAAAAATTATACGTTTTTAGTTCAATTTATAATGACTAGAATTAAATAATAATAATGACTAGATAGATTTCGAGTAATTCAAGTACTGAGCCCAACATTATAGGCAATATTTTTAATGTATTCTGTTTTGGTCATAATTCCTCGCTGATCCATTACATTCATTATTTTTGAATGTCTTAACATTGATTTTCTCTTTAATTGTGGTGGAACACCAGCACGCATCTGACTTATTCTGATTTTTCCCATTATTAGTTCTCTTCCAAGTTCGGAAATTAATTGGTTTAAGCCAATATGTGGTTTTCCGACCAAAACTTGTAATCTTCGATGCCACCCTTCCACAGAGTTTTGGGTTCGTGGTAAATTACTCCTCACATTGCCCCATACCGACCAAAAGTTAGGATGATACTGCGGTTTCGGTGCCGTTTTCGCCTTTTTGGATATATTCCCAATCAAGTAGTTCTTCTCGAACCATTTTGATATCTTTCGAGCATCAGGATCGAATATTTTTTTAAATTCATTATAATATATTATAATTTCTTCCGACGGAAGAAAGGCTAAACTTTTTAGCATTCGAATTTGAAGACTGAAATTCTCGTCGTTGCCATATTTTATGGCACAGCATTGAGCCTGCACTTTTCTTCAATTAATTTGCCCAAAATGGAACAAACAACCTTTAAACTGAGCATCCGGAAATAACTGTTTCAATGGCGCTACACTCGCCTTTTCAAAATCAGTAATTACTAATTTTGGTTGAAGCTTTATATTCCATTCGCACGCCCATTTGCTAATTTCATAAAAAAACTAATTTCACAAAATGCCAGCGGAAAAATTTCGTTGTCGATTTTACCGTGGGAGGTATAAAGTTGGCGCATGAATCCTGGAACCACCGCGAATGTCCCGTCCATTAACCAACAATCAGTTTCAGCCAATAATAAAAGGCTCGAATTCGTTGCTAACACTATTACGCATTGCTGGTTAAAATATTTCTGCGAAAGAAAAAATTGTTCGCCTTCGATGAATTTTACACTTTCCGGTAAGTTTATCGATTCATTGCTATCAGGCTCTTTCAATGCTGTGCGTCTTACTCGAGTTATTTTTTGTTGGTGCGCATGTTTGTTTGGTAAATAAACGCGTAAGTCCGGTTCACAATCAATTACAGTATTGCGTGTTATTTGCGACGGTTTTGAAGCAGTTGTTTTTGCCTCCGCTTTTAAATTGGCATTCGCTTTGCCAATAGCCCAGTTCGTGGCAATGTTTCGAAGGCCCCTTTTTTGGTACATGTAACCCATCAATCACCTTGTAATGTTTTACCACTTCTCTCCATATGGTACTCATACCCGTTAAAAACTAACTTTTCTTTCCTTTATTAGTGGAAATAATCTCCATGTTATTGTTTTATAATTATCTTCCTTTTGTTTTAATAACACTGATAATATTAATTAGAAACCACACACCATTCCGTCATTTAACTAAAGCGGATTGCATGCAGAAAGAACAAATTACAAAAGCAACAAACGAAATACGATGAATCCCAAAAATGTAACGTTTTTCCCCGAAAAACAAAAGCAAAATACGTGTCATTAATATATTGTATATAATCCGCTCCTACGTGCGGCACGCAGTGCGACATGTTTGTTGATCCCCGCTCCTACGTCCCCCGAAATTCAAATCTAAAGCCCCTCGGAGGGCTGAGCGGGAGGAGCGCAGCGACCTCCCGCGTGCCCGTGAGAGTTATCGAAGTAGTTAGCCTCTACAATTATTGCATTTCAAAATTTTGCATTAATAAAATATTGCTTTTTTTATTAATCTCCCATAATCTTCCAATTGTACCAATATTTCCTTCCCTTCCCACTCTTAATTTCATATATTTTTGTTAAAAATTATTTTACCATCGACTAACGAATAAAATTTTATATTTTAGATCATTTATATTTCAATAGATGGCACTAGTTTGACATACAGAAAATGCTAAATACAGACACTTTTTGTTAAGTTATTTTGCTTTAAATCAAGCACGTTAATTTATGTTTCGCTAAATATTGAAAAACATTTTTATTTTATATTTTATTTATAAAAATACCCATAAGATGGCATTCTTTATCAAATTAAATCAACAATTTTACCACAGATTAAGGAACAAAATTTTAAATTTTAGTTCATTTATATTTCAATAGATGGCACTAGTTTGACATACAGAAAATGGTTAGCACAGACCCTTTTTGGTTAGTTCTAAAAATATCCTGGAAATGATAAATTTAAATATTTGTGTAAATTTTTAATTTCTATAGTTTGCATTATCTTCCATCTTGGCTTTCAAAATCCTGGTTTTTAAAAACATCTTTATTTTGATTAATTCGGGCCGGCCCGAATTAATCAAAATAAACATGTTTTTAAAAACAGGATTTTGAAACCAGGATTTTGATAAACCAGGCTTTTGAAAACCAGGCTTTTGAAAACCAGGCTTTTGAAAACCAAGATTTTAAAACCAGGCTTTTGAAAACCAGGCTTAAGAGAACCAGTATTCAGTAGTACATCCCTATAAACGACCGAGGTTATCATAAAGCAAAGTTATACATAGACAAGACAAATCTTTTATTTTTCTGGAGCGGATACTAGAGATTAATATATGTGCAGTGGCATATTCGTCGATTTAGGCTCTGGTCATACCTAATAACCCTGGGCAACACGGGCCCATATCATGACGATAAGATATAAATATTTAAAATTTTGTTAATCGTATTAAGACAAACTCTTAAATTTTCTGAAGGCGATTCTAGAGATAAATATGTGTAGTGGCATATACGTCCGATTTAGGCTCTGGTCATACCTAATAACCCTGGGCAAAACAGGCCCATATCATGACGATAAGATATACATTTTTAAAATTTTGTTAATCGTGTTAAGACAAAATCTTAAATTTTCTAGAGCCGGTACTAGAAATAAATATGTGTAGTGGCATATACGTCGATTAAGGCTCTGGTCATACCTAATAACCCTGGGCAACACAGGCCCATATTATGACGATAAGATATAAATTTATAAAATTTTGTTAATCGTGTTAAGACAAAACCTTAAATTTTCTGGAGCCGATACTAGAGATAAATATGTGTAGTAGCATATACGTCGATATAGGCTCTGGTCATACCTAATAACCCTGGGCAACGCAGGCCCATATCATGACGATAAGATATACATTTTTAAAATTTTGTTAATCGTGTTAAGACAAAATCTTTAATTTTCTGGAGCCGATACTAGAGATAAATATGTGTAGTGGCATATACGTCGATATAGGCTCTGGTCATATCTAATAACCCTGGGCACCACAGGCCCATATCATAACGATAAGATATAATTTTTTAAAATTTTGTTAATCGTATTAAGACAAAATCTTAAATTTTCTGGAGCCGATACTAATGATAAATATGTGTAGTGGCATATACGTCGATTTAGGCTCTGGTCATACCTATTAACCCTGTGCAACACAGGCGCATATCATGACGATGAAATATAAATTTATAAAAATTTGTTAATTGTATTAAAACACCATCTTAAATTTTCTACAGTCGAAACTAGAGATAAATATGTGTAGTGGCGTATACGGCCACATAGTCCTTGGTCATAGCAAGTAACCCTGTGTAACACAGGCGCATACCATGACGGTAAAATATAAATTTATAAAAATTTGTTAATTGTATTAGGAAGGTGTTTTATTAGTAGGTGTTTTAATACAATTAACAAATTTTTATAATTTTATATTTTATCATCATGATATGCGCCTGTGTTGCCCAGGATTACTAGGTTTGACCAAGGACTATGTGGCCGTATACGCCATTACACATATTTATCTCTAGTATCGGCTCCAGAAAATTTTAGATCATATTTTTTTACGTATAACTTTATGTAATTATCCCTTGCGATCGGTCGTTTAGAGCTATTAAGATTTTCACTTTCATTTATAGTGTACGTTACGTAGCTATTGTGTTTTCATTTTTATTAATAAGTACATATTATCAAAAACTCAGACTAATATGGTAATAAAATAAAAGCAATTTTTCATGAAAAATGTATCTACACTTTTGTATGTTTACATTTTTTTCGGGTTGACTACACTTTAGCGAGGAAACTTACCAAAAAACTCGGGATGATTTATCGGGCCAACTTCAATGACTTTGTATATCTCCGATCCTACAGATGTTCACGGGGTCTCTCCTATATGACCAAACAGCTCAATCAAAACCCTACACGTGTGTGGTGAATTGTTATGTGTGTGGTGGGTTATTTTTAACTATTCCAGCGTTTAAACAACTATATGGTCTAATACACTGATAATGCGATAAAAATACATTTAGTTTATAACTATATGGTTTTGGATTTCAATCTATTTTCTAATTTTTTCTATTACCGCACCTAGAGATGTCCATTGAAATCATCATGGATAGTTTATGATGATATTAATTACTGTGCCATACAGGCTACTAAGAAATCTAATGAATTTTAATAAAATTTCAAATTTTATTTCACCGATCCTAGAACTGTTCACGGAGCCTCACCTACAGCGTCATATAGATCAATCAAAGCCCTATAAGTATGGTGAATGGGATCGAATTGTGATGATTTTTAACTTGTCCAGAGACATTTTTACGTTTACGATTATACAACATATAGCAAATATGTTTACGAGATCTCTTTGGTATATTCGAATAGGTCAGAAAACTTTCTATATATATATTGTGAAAACGGGATACGAATCTCTAGGATCGGAGATATAAAAGTCGAAACATTGTCTAAATAACCATCGTTAGAAAATTATTTGAGCTTTACAGCGAAACTACTAGGGACTTAGGGACTTCTCTAATATAAATGTTAAAGATTATGTAAAAATGTTTCAATTTCACCACAAAACAAATCCAATTGGAATATTTTTAAATTTTACAGTGTACGTTTTTGGTTTTGTTCCGATGCCGTAAAAATAGTCCCACGATCTTTATCTTTTTAAAAAAAATTCACCATCGGATTTAATTTTAAATTGGGTTCTAGCGGAAAGTGAGTTGTAGCTAAGTCAGGTTTTATAAAATTCTTGTTTGCTCCCGAATTAATGAGAAACGTGAGAGGATCAGATGTTAGTGCTTTCGGCGGTTTCTATTTCAGGACATGAGGAAAAGATATACTTTTTTTAAAGGTAATTTTAAGCGTATTATAAGACAAGTCTTCAATATTCTGCATTGTAAATTAAAAGGATCTCATTAAAATTATGTTAACCCTGTTTGCACACATACACACACACACACAAAATAATTTTGATTATATTGTGTACTTAGTATTTATTTGCATGCACATCAAAATATAGACATTAGGGAGACGACATTTGATTATGAAATTTAATTTTTTTTATAAATTTATTTATTTTTTCAACAATAACATAACAAAATTAAAATCTCTTTATGTACTTCTCGTATTTTGCGTAAGTACTTACTCTACACAAGAATCAACATATACATGTATGTTTATATGTACATATACTTTGAATTGATCCTCTTATGATAACAATTCAATTGGATTCATGTATCACACAGTATAATGTTACGTCGAAATTCTACAATTTCTGGTGTAATATTTCTATTTGCGTTTATTCATGATATTTTCTCACATCATTTTTCCCCATTTTCGTCTTGTATTGCGCCTATATATATAACACTAGGTGTGGGCTGGTAGTCTAGATTAATGTTAATATTATTATTATGATATGAACTCTTTAACAACAATCTGCTGAATGTTTGTTGTATATTATATGCACATAGAAAAGAAGGAATTAATTTTTACGGTGTATATAGGGTTATGGATAAACTTAAAGAACAATAAATTCGTTGTATAAAGAAATTTCCATAAATCATAACAACAAAACAAGTTTGAGAAAAATCGCTGGATATAAAAATAAAACTACTGTAATTGGGGGGTTTGAGGTGGAAAATTGGTTTGCTGTCATTCATTTTATTTTTGACGGGTAACTTTTGCCTGCGTGTTGTCTGTGTGAACACCCACCTCAATTCATTCCTAGCGGATCCCGCATTATTACTTATATATTTATTTGCGAAAATATAGAATAAAAAACAGTTTATTTGTTTTTTTTCTGATTTCTTAAAGTATCTCTTCAGCTTTCTCGTATTAGTATTTTAGTTTTCCGATCAATTGCTTTACACACATATTATATTATATACATAAGTGTATATCGAGATTGAAGAATTTGAGGGTGTTGTAGGTGCAGAACGAAAACCACAACAAAAATAAACAAATATGTATGTTAAAAATTAATTTTGAATGATGTTTAATTTATGATTTTCTCTCATTGGGAAATACATAAAACAGTAACTGAATCTAACATCCACCCACCACAAGAGTAGGTAGATCAAATCTTTTGATTTTTTTAGGCGAAAATAAAATTACGTGTTTTAATTTTTTAAAGGTTTTTATATGAGAATAACGCTAATTAAATTGAGTTGTAAACAAAGTATAAACAGTTTTCACCTTCATTCTGTGTGTATAGTGGGTTGAAATTGGCCATATTTGACTTTTAACTAACTTTTATTTTGTTTTTGCTATTATAATTGGGGTGAGCAGATAGTTGTATTTGTGGGTTGTCAAGTTACAAAATTTGTCATTTTTTTGTTCATCTTTGTACTAAATTTGTAGGTGTATTCTGTTTTGGCAGTGCTTAACAAATCGAAGTATGGAATGTATTATAAAAAATTAGCACTTTACGAAACAATTATCTAGCATAAAACTGCGAGGTTAATTGTAATACTGAAACTACATTAAAGCCAGAAATTTTGTGACGGTCGTTCGCAACAACACCGCTTTATAATCAGTAGGCAAAATTATTCTCAATCCACAGTCCGAAATTTCTTATCCGCGCCAATTTTTCTATCGATGAAATCATCCTATCCACCTGCATATAACGAACCACGTAAATTGACAATTGCGATTGGCAAACAAATCTTGGCAAACAAAATGTATTAATTTTTTCTTTTACGAGTATTTCAAAGTAAAAATCAAAATTTCGAGAATTTGATGACCCTAATGCTGCACGGCACTTGTAGCATAATCCAATGAAAATGGTACTGGAATTTTTTACAAATTAATTACAAATTTGTTACACAGTTAGAAAATTTTTTACAGGTCCCGTTATCTTGCAATTCGTGTGTGGGCTGGCGTTAGACAAAGCTACACCACACTTTTCGTATTTTTGTTAATATTTGTTGTATGGTACTGGGGGTAGTACTGGAATTTTCTACAAATTAATTATAACATATCGGTATAGTTCAACCCCCAAAAACTACCCCTAAGGGGTGCAATTTTTCAAAAACCTACTGTACTGAATTTTTTTACAAATTAATTACAACATATTGGCAAAATTCAACCCCCAAAAAACTTCCCCTAAGGGGTGCAATTCCTCAAAACCCATATTTTTTGTTAAACCATGCTTTTGGCATTTCAAATAATATTTCTTTTATAGTACTGGGGGTGGTATTGTAATTTTTTACAAGTTAACTACCACATATTGTCATAGTTCAACCCCTAAAAACTTCTCCTAAGGAGTGAAATTTGCATTTCTGTGATTTTTTGTTCTATAGTGCTGGGGTGGTACTGGATTTTTTTTACAAACTTACTACAATAAAATGGCATAATTAAACCCCGTAAAAAACTAACCCAAATGAGAGCAACCGTTTAAAATCATTGTACCTTACTGGTGTATACAAAATGTTTTTACTAAATAAATTACTATATATTGGAATAGTTCAATTGTCAAAAATTTCACCTAAAAAGTGCAGCTTTTGAAAACCATATTTCTGTGTAAAGGGTTATAAAACCCCTCAAATAACTATCCATGAATTTATTACAACAGCCCACACCCACAAAAATTGATCAAAAAATATTAATCTTCATTCCTATGCAAGAAATAGGATCCAATGAATTTATTACAACAGCCCACACCCACAAAAAACAATCATAATGCATCAAACTTCCTTCGTACGCAAGAAATATGTACCCATGAATTTATTACAACAGCCCACACATATAAATGAAGTTCGATACTTTTTGATCAATTTTTGTGGGTGCGGGCTGTTGTTATAAATTCATTGGTATTTATTTCTTGCATAGGAAAGAAGTTCGATATCTTTTGATCAATTTTTGTGGGTGTGGGGTGTTGTTATAAATTCATGGGTGCATATTTCTTGCGTACGAAGGAAGTTTGATGCATTATGATAGTTTATTGTGGGTGTGGGCTTTTGTAATAAATTCATGGGTACCAATTTCTTGCATATAAATGAAGCTTGATATTTTTTGATCAACTTTTGTGGGTGTGGGCTGTTGTAATAATTTCATTGGTGCCTATTTCTTGCGTACGAAGGAAGTTCGATGCATTATGATTGATTTTTGTGGGTGTGGGCTGTTGTGATAAATTCATGGGTGCCTGTTTCTTGCGTACGAGGGAAGTTCGATGCATTATGATTGATTTTTGTGGGTGTGGGCTTCGATGGTGGGGTTCGATGCATTATGATTGATTTTTGTGTAATAAATTCATTGGTGCCTATTTCTTGTTTACGAAGGAAGTTCGATGCATTATGATTGATTTTTGTGGGTGTGGGCTGTTGTGATAAATTCATGGGTACCTATGATCGATTGGGTGTTGTAATAAATTCATTGGTATCTATTTCTTGCATAGGAAAGTAGTTCGATACTTTTTGATCGATTTTTGCGGGTGTGGGCTGTTGTAATAAATTCATGGGTACATATTTCTTGCATAGCAAGGAAGTTCGATACTTTTTGATCGTTTTTTGTGGGTGTGGGCGAATGTAATAAATTCATGGGTAATTATTTGAGGGGTTTTATAACCTTTTACACAGAAATATGGGTTTAAAAAGCTGCACTTTTTAGGTGAAATTTTTGACAATTGAACTATTCCAATATATAGTAATTTATTTAGTAAAAACATTTTGTATATACCAGTAAGGTACAATGATTTTAAACGGTTGCTCTCATTTGGTGTAGTTTTTTAGGGGGTTTTATTATGCCATTTTACTGTAGTAAGTTTGTAAAAAAAAATCCAGTACCACCCTAGCACTATAGAACAAAAAATCACAGAAATGCAAATTTCACTCCTTAGGAGAAGTTTTTAGGGGTTGAACTATGACAATATGTGGTAGTTAACTTGTAAAAAATTACAATACCACCCCCAGTACGATAAAAGAAATATTATTTGAAATGCCAAAAGCATGGTTTAACAAAAAATATGGGTTTTGAGGAATTGCACCCCTTAGGGGAAGTTTTTTGGGGGTTGAATTTTGCCAATATGTTGTAATTAATTTGTAAAAAAATTCAGTACCACCCCCAGTACGATAGAATAAATATTAACAGAAATGCGATAAGCATGTTGTAACGAATAATATGATTTTTGAAGAATTGCACCCCTTATAGGTAGTTTTTTGGGGGTTGAACTATACCGATATTTTGTAATTGATTTGTAAAAAATTTCAGCACTACCCCCAGTACGATACAACAAATATTAACAAAAATACGAAAAGTGTGGTGTAGCTTTGTCTAACGCCAGCCCACACACGAATTGCAAGATAACGGGACCTGTAAAAAATTTTCTAACTGTGTAACAAATTTGTAATTAATTTGTAAAAAAATCCAGTACCATTTTCATTGGATTGTGCTACAAGTGCTGGTGCGGCATTATGGTCATGAGAATTTGTTAATGAAATATCGAATATTTCTTCAGCCACATTCGAGTGGATTTGAAATGCGAGATATAACAATTGTCATATAGGCGCAAAACAATTTAGCTCAAATGTCTGAAGGGTTTTTTATTTCAAAAAATTGCCTTTAAAATGTTTGCGCCTAACCGATGATACTTTTAACATGACCCCGGGTAAATCAATGACAGTAGTATAAATAAACTTGTAATTATTTTTGAATTAATAACGATGTTTTCTTTTATGTCACATGTTTGTCCAAGAAAAATTTCGACTAATAGTTTTTGCAGAATAGTAAATTCTCTATATCGCTTTTTTTAGGATGGTGAAGTTCACGAGCGAGCATATAAATTCAAGTCAAAATATTCACAATTGGATGCTCCTGTACCAGTGAAACATCGCCCCGGTCGATGTACCGAAAATATCGCAGCCGTAAGTGCTTCAGTTTAAAATGAGCCAAATTAATCTATTCCACGCAGTTTACAGGAATTGGGAATCTTTCAAACCACTTTGTGGTTGCGAAAACAACTTGGCTTACACAATTACAAGATCAAATTAACTCAAAAACTGAAGCCCCTAGATCATGTGAAACGCAGAAACTTCTCCGATTTTGCTCTGCTTTAGAAGAAAATCTTGAATTTCAACTTCAGCGATGAAACTCATTTTGGGCTTAATGGCTTTGTCAATAAGCATAATATGCGTTATGGACAGCATCCAACCTATACATGTGCTTCGAGAGACACCATTACAACCACAAAAAGTGACCTTGTGGTGTGGATTTCTTGCCGAAAGTGTGATTGAACCATATTTTGTCAACGATAAAAATAGTCGCCGAGTTGGAAGACTATTTTGAACAGAATTGGATGGACATGACATCAGTGATATGTGGTTCCAACAAGATTGTGCCACATACCACACAGCTGGCCAAACAATTGAAGGAGAGGTCTATTGAAGGGGAAATTCGGTCCCGTGTAATCTCGTGAAATGATACGGTCGAATGACCACTTCACTCATGGGATGTAACGCCGTTGGATTTCTTGTTTTAGGGTTACGTTAAGTCGTTGGTTTATGCCAATAAGCCAACAGCGTTAGGAGCTCAGGGACATGTAATTTTACACTTATATATAATAAGATAATATAATAAGTATAGCCACAAGTGCTAACAAGACCTTTCTAACGCGACCACATAACTATAATAGGCAATTTTTTAGGCGATTCGTTTAGAATTTAAAAAAAAAACACAGTAAAATTACAAACATTTCTGAAATTTTTTATTTGAATCGATAAGTCATTGATGGCCATTAAACTTTGTACAGTTTATTTTATGTAAATGTTGGCCACTGCTACTATTTAAGTAGTTTCACCACTTTTTCGAGCATTTTGACTGCGGTATCTCGCTAATGAAACTTTTAATGTTGCCTTGCATTTCTGCAATTGGTGTTGGATTATTGCCATAGACGAGAGACTTCACGTAGCCCCATATAGTCAAGTAGCGTCAAATCGCATGATCTAAGCGACCAATTCACTAGGCCGAAACGTGAAACAGATTGCTCATCGAACTCATTTCTCAATAAGTCTATGGTTTTGCGTGCTGTGTGGCATGTGAAGCCGTCTTGCTGAAGCTACATATCGACCAGATTTGATTGATTTTTTTTTTTGGGCAAAAAGAGTTAGAAATCATTGAATGGTAGCGAAAGCCTCGCACGAGGCGTATCCTGCGACGGATGGACATTTTGTTGTCTTCATCAAAACACTAACTGTTACAGCAGCAATTTAGTGAATTTATTTCCAATAAAGTGAAATTCGTGCTAAAGAAGAGCTCGGTAGATCGATTAAGACGACCATACAATGAACAAAGTGCGCAAAACCCACGAACTGAACACGAATTTTGATTAAAAATTCAATAATTTATAAAAGTAGTTTGGGTGAATATATACTTCCACACCCATTATAAGAATGGGAAAAATATAACTTGTCATATCATTGAAAAAATGCAATACGTATATATGTATTCGATAATAATTGAACAAATAGCTACTGGCGCGGAAACGGTGAATATAAATAAATAAATTTGACACTTTTAACTGCTTTCGCAGCGCCGCAACAGTAGTTGTGAGTACTAAGTTGCTTCAGCAAAATTTACGGCATTCTTCAACAAGTTTTCAACGAGCTACGACAGCTAATTATTGAATAATAAACGAAAAATCAGATACCAGCGGCAAACCGGCGTATTTAAGAACTAAAGTTAAACGGTCGAAATTTGTGTCTAATCCAAAACCATTTAAATGTTATTCTACACGATTATTAGAATGATTTAAATTAATATCGTGGCATTGGTTATTTTATTGGGGGATTTTCTATGATACCAACTCCGTTGATGTAGAGTTGATACCAAAAAAGCCGAAATTAAAAATTAGAGAAGTTTTAGGAAAACAGTTCGATTCATGTAAGTTGTTCTTGAGACAGACGTCCAGACGGATGGACAAACTTTCCTGTTTGCATTTTTGGGATCAGTGGACCGCAATGAGAACTCGTCTCTCAGATAGCCCTGGACAATATTATATATAAACCGTCATTCTTGTCGGTCTCCCTTTCCTCTACCTTTTACATTCAATGAAAAGCCCTCCACTTTCGACATCCTATCATTCGTAAAACTTGTTCATTTTCGTCGCGCCAGCGGAGTCAGGGTTCGTTCTTTCGATGTACTCCAGCCACCAACTCGAGGTCAAGGTTCAGTTCTGGCTTCCAAAGGCCAGCACAGGTCTAATGAGTGCTTTATAAATAAAGTACGACCAAAGATTATAGAGATTTTTAAAGATTGCCGAAACAGAAGAAAAAATTTCATCAAAAAACACATGGATTATACAATTCAAATGGGTTATATACCACTTTATTTATTTTATATAATTGTATTTAGGGGTTATGCACTTACACTTCTTTGCGACTTTGCGTATTTTTTCTACTTCTAATGCATACATTATTATATAGATACATATTTTTGTTCTCGAGTTATAAATTGGTTAGCTCAATTATTATATGTACGTATGCAACTAAATAGATTTCATGTAGTTTAAGAAATATTGAATGATTCTCGGTTACAAATAATTGGGAAACGATTATAAATTAGGTACAAATATAATTATAAATGTTCGATCAACATAGATTAAAATAAGTAACGATTATTCTAAATGACAAAATTTCAATTTGATTAGATTTTTGGAATGAAAGTAGAATTTTTGGATTATGAAACGATTTTTATGGAACGATATTGCTACAATGACAATAAATATGAATATTTTTTTTAACAGATTTCTCATTTATGAATAATTGGCTGCATATTTTTCAATTATATTAATCAGCTATAATGTAAAATATCACATATTTGCATCCAAAATAATAAATTTTCAAGTATTAATCAATTTAATAAAAGGACAATATTTTTTTGGTGTTGACGTTTCTAGAAATAGTAAAATTGCAAAATTGTGATTTATATGTTAAAATTATTAAATAAATATAATTGTTTTATTTTTTCAATGCCAATTTGAGATGTTTTACATTGTATCTCCCGTGGCGAGCTGCAGCTATCGGGGGGGTCACAGGTGGTGGATCGTTAACGGCCTATCGATAGGTAGGTTAGCGGTGAATTAAATAAGCCGTCCCCAACCGCAGCTCTGCTGGAAGGAGAATCTCAGAGAACGGGGGAGTGGTTAACCTCTGTTCACTAAATTCTGAGTGCCTATGATACCCAGTAGGGAAAGGCGAACTGATGGCGCCATAAAACCATCGAAAACAACCACGGTGAACTGAGCGTCACGCCTCTTTGCGCTTCCGGGCTTCCAGGTAGTGAATGGGGAGCCCTATAAACGGGTATCCCATGAATGACGTGGGTCCCATTTGTTTGGGATATCCATATGAATGGTGAATGAGTGAGTGAATGTGGGAGGAGGTCGGGGCGCGGCGGACGGGGTGCTCGGTAAGCCAATGGGCTGGATTAAGGTGTTACGCGACCCGTGCTGATGATCGACTAGACTGGGGGCCCATTTAACAAAGCCCAGTCTTGAACGGAGCCCTCTGGATACCTGGCGACCTCCAGTTGTATTTAGCCTTACCTGCGTATACGGATCTCTGCGCAGGTGGACGTATTTCTCCGATACTCGTGGGAATAAATGGAAAATTTTAAAAAAAATAATAAAAACAAGGGGACCGGTACCCACCAAAAACCGGAAAGTACTATAGAGGGGAGTAACTCTAACCAGAAAGGTGGGGTTCCCTCATCTGAGGCAGGGGCAAGCAACACCATGGCATCGAAGCCAGGTGAAAGCGGAACCGCCTAACAGAAGAGCGGGGGACCGAAAGAGATCCCCCCAGCAAAGCGACGGTACAGAGAGAGACGGCCGGCGTTTAGAATTCTGGAGAAACTGGCTGCGACCCCTGAGGGGCAGCTTACAGTTGCGCAGAAGGAATTTGTAGCATGGGCTAAGAAAACTGTCGGCTGCAATAGCTCGGAGAGGGTCCTTGTGTCTAAAAGACAGAGGTCCCAGGATTAGCTTGAAGCAGAAGGCAGTAAGCGGGCCAAAGTGCAAGCAGACATGACGTCGGGGGCTCCTAAGGAGCAGAAACTGAAATTATTCAGTGAAATCCTGAAGGAGCACGTGCTGGTGCTAGCCGTCATTGAC
This sequence comes from Nephrotoma flavescens, assembly GCA_932526605.1. Taxonomy (NCBI): domain Eukaryota; kingdom Metazoa; phylum Arthropoda; class Insecta; order Diptera; family Tipulidae; genus Nephrotoma; species Nephrotoma flavescens. The sequence goes on from OW052220.1 coordinate 221,076,174, forward strand.
AAAGGTCAGGAAGATGGGAGCATCACATCGGAAAAGTGGAGGATAGTGTATAATGCACTAAATTCCATTTTCTTGAGGATCCTGAGAAAAAATCCGGGATCCCCCCCGTCCTGCAGAGATGCGGGATGGCACCAAGGGCGCGTTAAGCTAACTGCGTGCTCGGACCAGAGATCGGTCGATCTCTATAAAAAGGCAGTGGCCGAGGTAGGCGAGGTGTGGCCGGGCGCGAGGCTTGAAGCAGTCAGCAGAGGGGAAATCCCGAGCAGGCCGAGGGCACGCGTCTGGTTACCAACTGAGCCGGATAAGCCAGAGGAGATCATTGAGATTATCCGGGCCAGTAATCCCGATCTTCCAACGGAAGGATGGAGGATTGTGAAGCAGGAGGAGGCCAGGGGGGCTTTAGATTGGCAATCATGCTGATCAATAAGGAATCCTTGGCTTCCCTTGCTAAATCTAAGGGAGTGATCAACTTCGGTTTCGGGTCGATCACTCTTAAAGTTTATAAGAAAGACGAGGTCGATAAGGGCGCGGAAGACCAGCCTGGGGGCGACGGCGAACGGATCCGGCAGGAAATGGTCAAGCGGACAGAGGACGACCAGGGTAGCCGTTCCGATATTTCGGACGAAGAGAAGTTGGTGATGGGAGGCAGCCTTCTCTCTCTGGATCCTGATGGGGACTTCCTGTCAGGCTCTAGACGAGAGGAAGACAGCGTCCGGAACAATGAGGTAAATTGCACTATCCTGATGCAGGGAGTGCAGGAAGAGGTGAGTAAGGTCCATTACAATGATTAGCATTGTACAAATAAACCTACATCACACGAAGGCTGCCTCGGCAGCTCTCGTGCTCAGACTGACTAAGTCAGATGAGGACTTGGTGTTAATTCAAGAACCTTGGATTAACAATAACAGGATCTGTGGCCTCAGAATGAAAGGGTATAAATTATTATACTCAAGCAACTCTGAAAAGATCAGATCGTGTTTCTTAGCGAAAAATAATTTGAATATTTTTCTTCTTCCATAATTTAGTAGCGGGGACGTTACAGCGGTGAGCGCTGAGGTAGGCTGTGAAAAACTATGGCTAGCCTCAGCCTATATGGATCGTGAAAAGGAGGTTCCACCGGGTAATCGGGGGGAAGTGATCCGGGAAGCAGGTCTGAAAAAGGTAGGTGTGATACTTGAGGTGAGTTATTTTTTGATTACTTATTAAATACTAACCTCGTAGTTTGCAATATTAGGTGTGAACCAACATTCATTGTTAGAAATCGACAGGAGGTTCTAGATGTAACCTGTGCGTCAGAAACAATTTTTGATATGATCAGTGGGTGGAGAGTGGCGAAGGAGCACTCATTCTCTGATCACCGATATATTACATATAACCTCAACATCAAAGGCCCGGAAAGCCTTTAGGAATCCCAGAAGGACAAACTTTAACAAATATGGGGAGGTGTTGAAGGAACTATTGCCGCTGGAGGATATTGCGCCTGGACTTCCGGCGACAGTAGAGGAATTAGATGACATGGTTGATATTGTCACAAAAGCATCCAATCTGTCATTTAACGCTGCGTGTCCCCTGATAAAACCTAGGGGCAGGCAGAAACCGACATGGTGGACCACGGAGTTGGGAACCTATCGGAGAGTGTGTAGGACAGCCTTTAATGAGGCTAAGAGCACCAGTGAAAATCGGGATTGGCATTCCTATAAGGAAGACCAGAGAAAATACAAAAAAGAGTTGAGGAAGGCACAAAAGGGGTCTTGAAGACTCTTCTGTTGTAGAATGGAGGAAGTCTCTGAGACTTTTCGCCTTAGGAAAATTCTATCTACCAACCCAACCAGTCCTAGTTACTTAATTAGGCCGGACGGGTTATGGACAGCTTCAAGTGCGGAATCATTGGAGCTTCTCATTGAGACCCATTTTCCGGGAAGCATTGATGACTCGATGGAGCCTGAAGCTCATCGAGGAACACCTTTAACAGATGTGGATGGCATCGTGGACAGGAAACGAATCCTGTGGGCGCTGAACGGTTTTAAGCCTTATAAATCGTCTGGCCCGGATCGGATTATAACAGCAGAGATCCAAAGGAACTCTGCAGTTATCCTCTCCTGGCTGGAGGTTATCTTCAGGGGATGTCTGCAATTGGTCTATATTCCCAGGAAATGGATGGAGGTCAGAGTGGTTTTTATCCCGAAATCGGGAAAAAACTCACAGGCTTATCCAAAGGACCTGAGACCAATAACTCCTAGACACGGTGGACACAGCTCTGCACGATCTAGTACGCATGATTGAGAAGTCAATTTACTCGCAAGAGTATTGTATGGTTGCATTTCTCGACATTGAGGGTGCCTTTAATAAGGTAAAAACGGAGGCGATCATGGAAGGATTGTCATTTCTGAAGGTGGATTATCCTATAAGTAGGTTGATAAATCAGATGCTGGTAAGCAGGATTATTATCTCGGAACTGGGAGAGTCCACCATTAGAAGGCGGGTGGTTAGAGGAACTCCGCAGGGAGGAGTAATGTCCCCCTTTCTTTGGAGTGCAGTGGTGAATGGATTGCTGTTGGAACTGGAGAAAGAGGGGATAGGGGTTGTAGTGTATGCAGATGATGTAGCAATAGCTGTCTCAGGCAAATATCTGGATACGATTAGGGATGTTATGCAGAATGCACTCCTGATCGTTACGAAATGGGCCAGCAAATGTGGATTAGGGATCAGCCCCTCCAAGACAGAGCTGGTACTATTTACTAAGAAATATAAAATTCCGGTAGTTAGCCCTCCTACCGTGAACGGCATTAGACTGGCTTTTGCTGACAGAGCGAGATTTTTGGGCATAATCTTGGACAGTAAGCTCAGCTGGAAGCCTAACATTGTAGAAAGGGTGAATAAGGCTAATGTAGCCATTTACTCGTGTAGAAACGCCATAGGGAAGAAATGGGGTTTGAAACCAGAGCTGGTACACTGGCTCTATACCGCAGTGGTAAGGCCTGTGCTGATGTACGGGGTGGGCGTGTGGTGGCCAGCTCTGGAAAAGGTAACCTATATAAGGATGTTGGAGAAGGTGCAAAGAACGGCCTGTATGGTTATAAGCGGGGCGCTTAGGACAACACCTACACGCGCTTTAGAGGTTATGTTCCATCTTATTCCAATCGAATTTTTTGGTAAGCAGATGGCAGCCAATGTGGCTACAAGGCTCTCGGCTGTCTCTCAGTGGAAGTGTCTTCAGGCGAGACACTCGACGATAGTTAGATCACTAGGGGAAGAACTGGTGAATCTAGATTATATTAAACCAATGTTGTGCTTCGATATAGGTTTCCGGATCATCTGTCCTTCTAGGGAATCCTGGAGGAACGGATCAATACTGGAAAACGAGGCACTGCAATTTTTCACGGACGGCTCTAAGCTAGACGGCAAAGTAGGAGCCGGAGTCTTCTGTGAGAAGCTTAATGTTAATATTTCTGTTCGTCTCCCTGACTACTGCAGCGTGTACCAGGCTGAAGTGGTGGCGATAGGGGAAGTCATGACATGGTTGAAGCATAACGTGGTATCTGTTAGGGATGTCGTGATTTATGTGGACAGTCAAGCGGCACTCAGGTCACTAGAGGCGGTTTCTCTGAAGTCACGGGTGGCGCTGGATTGCCGATCATCTCTTAATGAGATGAGCGAGTATTTCAGTATCCAGGTAATCTGGGTCCCTGGTCACTCGGACGTCACGGGAAACTGCAGGGCAGACGAACTAGCTAGGTACGGTACGACTCTCCAGATGCAACCGGAAAGGGCAGGTCTGGGGAGGCCTAGCAGCGCTCAAATTGACGCTCAGTTAAAAGGCAATCGCCTTGACAGATGAGAGGTGGACCAACACTCTCACGTGCAGGGTAGCAAAACAGGTTTGGCTAAAACTGGACCTGCGGCACTCCAAGGTACTTATATCCCTGGGAAAACGAGATTTAGGATTGGTCGTAGGGATACTGACAGGACACTGCCTTTTTGGGGAACATGCGAGAAGGCTGGGTCTAGAGACGAATGACTTTTGTAGAAGTTGTATGGACGAAGAGGAGGAAGAGACGTTAGTTCACTTCCTATGCTCGTGTCCAGCACTATCATACAAAAGACATAGGTACTTGGGTGTGTACAACATGGACAGCCTTTCTGAACTCGCGGACTTTGGGGTGCGAGATATTTTACGCTACATCAGTAGCTCTGGTTGGTTTCAGCGGGAGTAAGGGGAGATTGGATCCTGTGGTATCACAATGGGCCATTATTGGCCTAAGTGTGCGATAGCAGCCACTCTAACCTAACCTAGCCTAACCCTACATTGTATCTGATTAATTGGGGAGCCCATTAAATCCGAATGTCCGTTAAATTCGAATGTTTTTAAATTTAATCGACCATAGATTTTGCACTTGTTCTTTAATATGGCTATCTAGGACAGAAATCGTTTATCATTTAACCGATTATGAAGGGATTTTGTTTGTTGAATGGAAATGAGATTCATAAACAGTTTTTGGAAGAAGTTCTGGAATAACCAGGCATATTTTTTCAAGTAAGCGGCTCATGATGCTAACATGTTTCTGGTAAGGTTGGATGCCTTAACATGTATCACCAGTACGCCCAACACACAATTTTTCCATATTTTGGTGACTCTAAATCACAGACCATTTTATAAGGGGTATATATTGGTTTCCGTGTTACATAAAAATTTTAGTGAGTATTTAAGAGTATTTTAGTAATACCATTAGAAACGAAGTTATTTTAAAGTTCTTTAGAGTTACTTAAAGCTATCAAGAGACGAGATTTAATTTAAGTTTTATTAGTTGGTGATGAAACGGTTTCTATCACCGTTCTATAAAACTTTAAGTTGCTGTTACCATATGATGCATTAAAAAGTTTTATAATGGGTAACGTTACCGTCGTTATACAACTAACTGATACCATATTTTATAGAAGTATGGACGGTTACTTTTACAAACCTCGATTACTATTAGAACCATCAGTGACTTTAACAAAAATTGCGAACATTTAGTAATAAATAATACCATTATAAAATGGCTCTGTTTTAAAATGCTATAAATTTCATGTTGTCCAATCTGTCGGGAGCATGCACAAATTCGGTTTGTATACAATTTTATAATTGTTTATAATGATTTGTTCCCATATTCGGAAGTTACCATTATTAAAATAATATTATATCAAGGTAATAATACCAAACCATTTTATGACTTAACTTTCGAGGCGGAACCTAACCTTACATTTTAATAATATTTTTTAAAGTTTTAAAAAGGTAATACAGTTTACTTAATATAAACACAGTTTATATTAAACCTAATAATTGTTTATAGTGGTGATTTTTTTTGATGCGCATGTCAATAATGGACTTTTTCGTTACTAATAGTTATGTAACATATAAAGAGTAACAAAACGTCACAACTAGTTATATAGTAGCACAGCTAAAGCGTGCATGTTACTATTAATTATATAACGCGACTACAGATAACAACATTTTCCAAAAGGTATATAAGAGCACAATTTCGAGGCACAGACAGTGCCTTTAGTGTTTTTAATATTTCTTAATGTTTTATATGAGTAACTCCGTTTATATAATGAACTTACAGTTTATATTGCATTACATTAGTTTTTATAGCGGTATTCCATTCATTTGGTCATTTTTTAATTTTTTACTAATGTCCATTATAAAATGTAGGCTAGACGCAATTTTTTAAAATTCAAATATCTCTTTCAAATTAATTAATAATGCAAAGAGAATAACTATTTTGATGTGTTTAGTATACTAGAACAATAAAAAAATTAATTTTAAGATGTAATATCTTCTAATTAAATTTTCTTTTATTTATCGTAATTAATTAAAATTTTTAAATATTGCTTATTTTTTAGGCGCGTTGTTATTTTTAGTCTTATCAGCAACAATAATCACAATAAAGCAACAATAAATTATAAAAAGATGAAGAACTATTTTAACATTTTTTGTTTGTTTATAAAACTAGTAAAAAATAAATGTACTGTAGTATTTATGAAATATTTTTTATAAAAGTAACAATAGTAAAAGACGAAAGTAAAATTTGACAATTATGAGAGGTTATGGAAACTTTTCTAATGCTATTATAAAGAATGTTTTAAAGTTATATTAAGGTAATAAGAATGTTTTCGTTACTTTAATTAAAAAACCAGAATTTATATAATGTTACCATAATCAAGTGTCAGCAACCCTTATAAACTCCTCCATTTAAGCTCTTTAAGTGGTTTGTAGAGGTAACGATCAAGTTTCGAACACTAACCTATAAAACTTTGGTTATATAATTTTGTGATAAAAATATTACAATTAATACTATAAAATAAAAATTTTTTGTTGGGCGTAACCCACATAACGCAGGTCAATTACTCTCAGAAAAAATCACGTTATGAACCCTACGGCCTACACAACGGGCTCGGATTTATATTATTCTCATCAACAACGACCTCGAAAACTGTTCACGGAAACATGGAATATGATGTCTGCTAAGATCATGAGATCTTCAGAACCTTTAGAACCAAGCGAAAATTTACACTTTTCAGGTACTTGCAATACAAGAGCGCACAATCCACATGGCAATATTCCAAAACCTTTTTCAAAAATTATTTGATCATCTCATTTCATCCACAATGCCCAATTTCTGTCCTAGGAGGTCGTATTCCAGAACTCCTTCCAAAAATCGATTAAGAATCCCATTTCAATCCAACATATCCAATCCCATCATAATCATTTAAAACTGAACGAGTTCCGTCCCAGGTGGCCATATTCCAGAACTAATTCCAAAAATCTTTTAAGAATCCCATTTCAATCCAACATACCCAATCCCATCATAATCGATTATAAATTAAACGAGTTCTGTCCCACATGGCATTATTCCAGAACTTCTTCCAAAAATCAATTAAGAATCCAATTTCAATCCAACATACCCAATCCCAACACAAACGATTAAGAATTGATCGAGTTTCGTCCCAAGTGGCCATATTCCAGAACTCCTTCCAAAAATCATTTAAGAATCCCATTTACATCCAACATACCCAATCCTATCATATCCGTCCCAGATGGCAATATTCCAGAACTCCTTCCAAAACTCATTTAATAACTCATATTTGTATGCAACATACCCAATCCCATCATAGTCAGTTAAAAATTGAAATAGTTCTGTCCCAGATGGCCATATTCCAGAACTCTTTCCAAAAATGGATTAAGCATCCCATTTCAATCCAACATACCCAATCCCATCATAATGATTTAAAAACTGAACGAGTTCCGTCCCAAGTGGCTATATTCCAGAACTCCTTCCAAAAATCATTTAAGAATCCCATTTCAATCCAGCATACCCAATCCCATCATAATCGGTTAAGAATTGAACGAGTTCCGTCCCAGGTGGCCATATTCCAGAACTCCTTCCAAAAATCATTTAAGAATCCCAGTTCCATCCAACATACCCAATCCCATCATAATCGGTTAAGAATTGAACGAGTTCCGTCCCAGGTGGCCATACATATTCCAGAACTCCTTCCAAAAATCATTTAAGAATTCCATTTCAATATAACATACCAATCTCATCACAAACGATTAAGAATTGATCGAGTTCCGTCCCAGGTGGCCATATTCCAGAACTTCTGCCAAAAATCATTTAAGAATCCCATTTCCATCCAACATACCCAATCCCATCATAATCGGTTAATCCCATCATAATCGGTCGAATTTTGGTTGAGGAATTACGAATTTTAAATATTGCCACAAGTTTAAATCATAATCATTTTGAATATTGTGTCGGATCAAATTATAATTCACATGAAAAATAGTGTCTATGTTTGTGATAGTATTACTCACTCTGAAAAAAAATGTAATTTTTGGATTATGGTTTGTGTTCAGGATAATCGGAAGCTGAAAGAAAACATAGAGTTAGTTATTTTCTAAGTTAGATAACAATTTGAATGTAATTTACCTTTGTTTGCGTTATTGCCAAACATAATTATTCCTGTAATGGAAATTATATATTATATTATTAGAAATTAGCTTATTTCATTATTTTGTAATTAAAATTTACTTAACATTTCCAGTACTGTCATTATTCATTAGTACTAGACAGCTGATTTCTGGTTTGTTTACATTTTATTATTTGCATTTCAATGTCAACCGGTATACCCATCTTTACAAATTGTGTTGCCATCTATGTTTTGGATTATATAATTAACATTAATTTTATTTTATAAACTAAATTATATTAAAATCATGGCGGATACGGTTTCTTGGATTGTTAAAATTTTTAGTATTAAGAATAACAAAAATTTATAATAGCTCGTTCACTTTTTCCTTGGCAAGAGAGCTGTAACCATCAACTTTTGGACAACACAAATTTATATTAAAAATCAATAAAATTTAAGTTTATAACGATTGAGAAAAAATCAATTTGTTTTATCATTTTCTCAATAATTGGAAACACATTCGCACAGTTTAAGGAGGCGTGGAACTGGGTGTACAATATTAGTACAAGTTTCCTGAGTAGATTTAACAATTTGTTTAAGGCAACTGATCATGGATTCGTTGATACACGTGGTCGTATAAAAGCGTTACCTAGAGTATACTAGTTAGTTTTTCAAATAGTTGAAACAATACGTTAAGTGACGATGCTTGTCGCATTTATTTTAAGAATATTGAGATATCTCGCCGCTAAAATGTATTTTCGATTTATCGACTGGCTTGAAAGAATAACGCAAAAAACCATATGACGAGACAAATTAGTCGACCAACCAGGAGGTGTAGGCATTTGGTCATGGCTAGTCCGTATCTATCAAGATTTTCTTGCGATTTTTTTGAAATTTGGGGATCTAAAATATTTTTAATTTCACGTGCTTCCTATAATTATTTATCGTGAAGATTTAAAGCAGTGGTACCTAAATAATTATGTGCAACTATGGAACTGCATTGGGGGGCGAGTGGCAGAGATAGATAAGACGACAACAACTTCACCACCAACGTCAAGCAACCGTTGCTTGGGTTAGCACAAATTTGGGTGACCGCTTGGGAACATAGTAGAAGAAAAATGGAAAAAATTGGAATGGAACGAAACCTCCCCCCCGGCATGCCAGTATGCCTTACCCAGCAGCCCCGGGATCTGGCTAGGATGCAATGGACCAATCACCCATTAATCTGAAACAAAAATGATTACAGAAACGGAAACTAGAACAAATAATAACTCAAACCGGCAAACAACACAATCGACCCTTGGCTATCACGGACACGAATCGGAACCTGGAATAATTGCGGAAGCCAAAAAAACATTGGAAAATCATGGGCTGAAATAAAATCAGTAGCCCCAAATAGAGTCAGATGGAAAAGTCTAGTAGACGCCCTATGCTCCTAAAGTGGAGATACAGGAAAAAAAAAAAAAAAATGGAACTGCATTACGCTCGTCGCTAGACTTAACCAATAAAATTTATGAATTAAATCGACAAATAAAACAAAACCTCTATTATATCCAGGCCTGGATTAACCATTAAGCAATATATATAAGCACATGCTTATCAAGAGAAAGAGTGCACCAAAATGATTTAAAGACTATTTACGTTTATGTAATTATCTAAATGTAAAATTTATAAAAGAATTAAAAATGAATAAAAATCAGATACTATATCTGGCAATTTTAAATTACTCAAAAGATCCAGGGTTGTGGCTGAAGCTTTCTGCTGATGTTGTGGCATATTTGACTTTCTGCGGACCGAGTGAATGTCAATTCTACAATATGCCTTATCAGATACTGTTCACAAAAACTATTTATTAGAGTCAACTGTGGGAAATACAAGAAAGAGTGGTTATTGTATTCACCATCAACAGGATTAGTTTACTGTTTTATTTTTTAAACTATTTTCCTGCTAAGAATTATTTACAGTTTGTTACAATAGAAGGCTCAGTGAATGGCGAAATGCTATTGTAACACGAAAAAAACACTACACATGGAGTTCTTAGCTGACATACTTAACCCGTAGACAAAGTGTGGGATTAGTACAAATGTTGGAAAACCAAATTCAGGAAGAGTGTGATTACTGGGAACATATGTTGAGACTTGTCGTAGCTGTTATTCGTACGTTAGCGGAACGTGGCTTGGCTTTTCGAGGAACACAAGACAAATTGGGATCTTTGCATGATGGACAGTTTTTACGGCTGCTAGAACTAAATAGTCAGTTTGATCAACTTTTAACTGGTCATATTTTAAAATACAGAAATTCTTGCAAAGGAAATCCTTCATATATTATGTCGAAAATTAAATTCATCATCGTTGACGAATGAACTGCTCGGGTTATTTCAGTATGCCAGTTGAGCGGCACCAGATCCAGCACAAATCGACCAGCTAAGTATTGTACAGGGTGGACCAACAGTAACCAAAAATTTAATAACTTTTTCGTTTTTATATATTTGTTTTTTTATTTTTTTTTTAGATTATATAAATGGCACCTGGAGAATAAATAATGGAGAGATTCACAACTGGACAAAGAACTAGAATAATAGAATGTTATTATTTAAATCAGCTATCAATTATTTTAACGCAAAGAGCATATCGCCGCAATTTTAATGCCAGAATTTCGCTCTCTGAAGCAATGATTCGTTGCTCAGTTGATCGTGACCACCAACATGGCACCGTAAGAGAATTGCCTCGAACCGATAGACCACGTTTAATTGGCACTACGGAAAATATTGAACGTGTATAGAGCAAAGTGTTAACGAAACGCCAGAAACATCTACCAGAGGGCGTTCTGCTCATGTCTCGTACGTCAATACGGCGCATTTTAAAAAATGATTTACTGTTCTTCCCATATAAGGTGCAATTGGTGCAAGAATTAAAACCTAGAGATTATCGGCAACGTCTAAATTTTTCAGTTAAATTTCAACAGTTGGCCACAAATGAAATCAACTTTATTGAAAATCTGAAAATGATTGATGAAGCTCATTTTCATTTGAATGGCTTTGTTAATAAGCAGAACTGCAGGTTCAAATCAAAGAACCATTTATCAACGCCAATTGCACCATATTAGATGCACAGTATGGCGTGGCATTACATCTGAAAATAACATTGGGCCTGTCTTCTTGGAAAATGCTATAACCGAGATGGAAGTGCTGTAACCGTAAATAGAAACCGGTATCGATTTATGATAGAACATTTGGTAAGTCCTGCTCTTGAAAACGGACCTGAGATGTGGTTTCAGCAGGATGGAGCCACTGGTCGAGAAACAATGGCACTTTTAAGGCAAATTTTTGGAGAGCGAATAATTTCCGGAAATTCGGAAATTAATTGGCCAGCGCGTTCGTTATATTTGTCAGCACCCGACTATTTTCTTTGGGGTTATTTGAAAGAGCGGGTATATGTGAAAAAGCCCGAGCCAACCCTTGAGCTCAAGGCCAACATTGCTGCAGAAATTCGAACGCTACAGCTGCAAATTTTGGGCCATTTAAGAGACATAATTTTCCATACTTATAGCGAATTCTTTTATGTTTTTAATGTAAATCAAATTTCCGATAGTTAAAAAGAATACGAAAAAAATTTGATGTGTTTTTATCGTAGTGTGCATAAACCCGAACACAATAACAAAGCATTTTGAAAAAAATTCAAATGTCGCGTTTGACGTATTTGACAATATTTACGATTGACATATTATATGTATATAAATATGTGTATGTGGTAGTTAAAATGGAAGTAAAGTTCTACATTTCCATTTTTTGATGTACATCAAATTTTTTCCGCTAAAGGAACGCGAAAATGTGATTTACATCAAAAATTTTGATGTACATCAATTTTTTGCCAGTTTTTTGTAAAAAGAAAACGCCATTAGTGTAAAAAAAATTCCATTTTGTAAATAAAACAATAAAAAAATATATAAACGAAAAAGTTATTAAATTTTTAACCCCATGGTGACTTTAAGCCCACCCTAAGGGAAGTAGAAGCCTTAGTATCTATTGCTGTAGACCAATCACAGAAGGAAGACACTAGGTGAGAAGCCAGTAATATAAATAAAATGCATTAGCTGGAATTTGTTTTCATGTTAAACTTTGTGGATTTTATATTTCCATAGAGTCAGCCAATCCTTATAAAACGAGGAAGTGATCTTAGAAACATGCGCAGATCTTTATGAATCGCTAACTTACCAACTTTTTACTTTACGAAATTAATTTAACAAATATGCAGCCATTTGAAAACAAATGCTACTAGATGTTAATTACAAGGCAGCTCAAACTCGGGAATATATTAGAAAGAAGGTACGCAACGATAGAGATGCACCAGAAACAAATCTCAATGCCCGATATCGATTTCGAATAAACACTTCCTACATAATTGTAGCTAAACTCTAAGCAGAGATGAAAAGCAGAGGAATATATCCTTGCTTTTCATCTCTCCGCTTTAAGGTAATTAACACATCGTTTAAAATTTTTAAGTGATTTCCTAGATATTACTACCACTCATTAATGCCTATCCAAAGGGCTTAAACGCCAACTTCGCCACTGAGCTTCAATTTCACGCATACGTACAACATAAGTTTAGTCAATCAACTAATGACAAAACAAAATTTAGTCATGCTGAGCTTTATAAAATAATTGTAGAAGACAATATTGAGTCTGCTTTTCAGCAGATATTTGTGAGACTTTCAAATGAGCATTCAGTTAAAAAACATTAAACATCTATATCGAACGACCATGCAACAAGGAAGACTACATGCATTACCACTACATGTTACTAATAGAAGCAGACGTGTTCCGAACAATTAGCTTTGATAATCTGATCAAACAATTCGTAGTAAAGAAAAGTCGGAAAAACATTCCAAGAGGCATCAAATTTGTTTAAGAGTTTAGAGCACCTATAACTACTTAAAAAATTTAAATATTAATTATAGTGCCTCCGAAATAATAGTAAATTTGTGTTGGCGGGAAAGCAAAAAAAAATATTTCAATTTTTTTTTTGATTATTAATTGTTCAGAAATTAAAAATTAATTAAAGAAAACTAGCTGTTGGAATATGAATAATGATTTGAAATAATTTATACGAGTACATATATCCAAGTTGTTTTAATTTATTATTAAACAATAATTAAACAATATAGCTCGTGTAATATAAAATCACCCCAATCATATGTCCCACAAATATGACACCCATAATAAAAACCAAATATACTTAACAAATCAAAATTTATAAATCAAATTTCATTTCCCTCAGCAAAACAATGTTGTTGGTACACATCACAGCAGAGAATTCAAATCTGATATAGTTTTCGATAATTTATAATAATGATAAGAATTAAATAATGATTTTACGATAACATTATGTATGTATGGAAGGATATCCAACAATCGCATACATAAAAAAATAATCAAGACAAAGTAATTTATTGGTAAAACTTAAAATAAGTTTTCTATTGTATAATTTACAGAACAATTCTCAACTGAGAATAAATGAATTCTATATGTTAAAATTGGCATTCAATGTAATTAATTTTATTTATTTAGTTCAATTGTAAGTCTGTTTATGTATTCTAATTGATTTTACGTAAATTAAAATATCTTTTGATTTTTTTTTTTTTTTTTTTAAACTTTATTGTTGTAAGAAACTTTAAAACCCCTTTAGTCTTGTTATTCTTTGGAATCATTTATATTTTGTTGAAAATTTGCATATGGCGATGGGGGTGAGGTTTCGGTATAGTAATAACCCCCAAATGTGTAATATTGGCATATTCATACAAGCATGGGTACTCGTATATTATTAGGAATTTGAGTATTCGATGGTTTCGTAAAATGGTTTTTCTATATAAAAACACCGCGTCTTGTTTTTTAAATTTTATTAATTATGTTGTCAAAAAATTCTAATTTAAATATCATGCACGATGTAACATACCACAACACACTGTGTGTGGGTCCTATTGGGAAATATGGCCCTGGGTGTTTGGTTGTTACAATAATGAATTCCGACACCGATGCAGCACAGTTTAGATAGCAAAAAGTTTATGTATAAATAAAACAATTAAGAGAAAAATAAAGCAGAATTAAAAATAATTTGCAGCCATGTAGTTTTCACTCCGATTGTTTAAACCCACCAGTGGTAGGTAGAGCAGATGCCTAATTTTTCAAACATTTTTTAATCAAAGACGAAAATTCTGCTACAACGATATTGTTGCAAATTTAATTTAGAATCTTTTAGTTCTTATGTTAGTCGTTTTCTCATAAATGATTTACTTTTAAAAACATTTGAAATAACCGAAAAAGCTCCCACGGCCAAACATCTTTGCGTTTTTTACCCTGGGATAGTTTTAAAATATTGAATAAAATTCAATAATTAAAAGGTTTTAAAATCAGTTAAAGTGCTTCTTAAGGTACTTCTTGCAAATTGTTAAAAGTTGAATAATGCACTACAAGTAGAATCGATTAACTTCCGAACACATTTTATCCAGATGCCAGATTCGCAACAGCAAAAATGCCTCTTTGATGTTACACAAATTTATGTTCTTGAATAGACATATGACACCATATTAAATTATTATAATATAATACTTCTGACACCATTAATATATGTCATGTTATTGAGCATTAAATTGCATGTATGAACGGACATATTTTTTTTAGGGTATATAGCACAAAAAATACGACATACACTCCATAAAATCAAACATATTGATATTTATCTTAAATTAATAGCCAACCATTTTTAGTGAGATTTGTTCTATCCAGTTTCAACGATGATAACAACACGACATCGAGCAATTTCATTTTGCTGACCTTAAATGGACAATGGCAAAAAGTAAAAAAAAAAAAAATATGATGATCCATCCATCTATAAACTTATTTGTGACATATAAGACAATTTTTATTCTCTGTCTATTGGATTAGAAATTCAATTTGATGATATCTCGGCAAACGTATGAAAATACTAAATAAATAATTTTGTATGCAGCGCTGTGTAACATATAAACAGTTTTTGAACACATATTAAAAATGTCATTGAGACTTCCAAATAACTTTTAAATTTTCGACAAAAATTTGTTGTGTAATTTGTATGACTTTAGACCGATGTGAATTATCAAAAGTGTAGCTACACAAAACTAAACAATTATCAAAAGTGTATTTCACCTACCGTGAATATTGACCTGACTAATTTGTGAATGCCATCGGACTTTGTGTAATCTTGTGGATTAACTTTGATAACCATCACATTAACGTGACCCTCGGAGAAGTTTTCACTGATCTTACAAAACGGTCTCTTTCTCTTTCTCTGTTTGAAGACCGTAGAAGTAATTTTAGAGATTCCTAATCAGATTTGTGACTGCCAACGTATACGAAGCGATTAGTGCAACCATATAATGTCACCGATACACAACCAACATTCCGCAATATAATGAAACATAACACTAGGTATCTAATTAACGAAAAACACAAGACCCAAGACGAAGCAACGTGACGCAACATAGTACAAAATTACGAAACAAGCTCCAACATCATGCATCATGTTACTCATGACGCAACATGGTGCAATATCTAGCCATATTCCACAGCATGGTGCAATCTTAAGCAACAAATGGTTTAACATCACGCAACATGTTGCGATATTACGCAACATCAAACAACCGGATGCAACATCCCATAAGTGCATGGTGCAACATTATGCAACATAGTGCAACATCATGCAACATTACGCAGCACTGACTCATTTCTATTGAGAATTAAATGTTTGATTGTAACTTTATCATTTGAAATATTTTAAATGATGTCATCTTTTATCAAATAACTTTCAAATCCCTGTGGATAGTGGGATATACATACATATTCGATTGGTTAGCACGCAAGCATTTTGCTAGCCGAAATCCTGACTACTCAATCAATTTTACCAAGGAAATATAAGTTTCAAATTATATTTTCAATAAGCTTGTTGTTTTTCACAGTAGAAAAACACAGAAATTCGGTGTTTAATTTTTGAAGCCGTAAATTTTACTGTAGCATCGCAAAAATAAACAAAAATTTTATGAAAAATGTATTTTGTAATTTAAATTTCTTTGATAAAATTGATTGAGTAGTCAGGATTTCGGCTAGCAAATTACTTGCTTGCTAGCCAATTGAGTATCTACCCCAGTATGACCAACTAAGAATACCTAAAGCACTAATAGTTTATGTTTAATACCTCGGAGTTCCTATATATAGTAAGAAGAATACAGTGAAATCAGAGCAAATATAAATTTTAAGCTTCGAACTGTGGACGATCCAAAATAAAGGTTTGTTGCGAATTGAAATGCCGAACAACATCTTCTTGATTCAATTAGGCAATGTAACCACGGTTGTAAATTTTTGCAAGTGACAAAGAGGAAACCCATCGTTAATACTATCAAGTGATGCAGAGAATCACCTCGTGGATAGATAAAGAAAAAAAAATTAGTTCTTCTAATGTGAAGACGAATCTCTTTAGCAGCGTGATTTCATATCGAGACAGAGATAATACGCTCTTAGAAAGTAGTTATATGCAAAGGGCTACGTTTGAAGGAGAATGCACGACAATCTATGAGAAAGGTCGCCCAGGTAACATTAACGTTTATTAGGATGATATCAAAAGTGTAATGCAACAACTCAATTGCCATCTATTAATGTGAAAATTACACCGACAAACTGAAGAAAAAAAAACTAATGGATTAAAAAAATGTTTGAAGTACACCGGCGTATTACGTTCAGAATTATTAGCTTCTATAGAACGGTGTCAGAGCCGCCAGTGGAATGAAATGAAACATATTTAAGGCACCAAATTTAACCAGATGATCTAAGAAGCAAGGTGTATGGCCACATAATAAGTCATGTTAGCTCGGCAGCATTAGTAATGACAAACATCGTTTTTCAGTTTAAACACAGATTTATACTAACTGCAGAAAAGTGGGAATGGCCAGCCTGTAAAGGCATTATTTGAGAATCGAGACACCATCCTGATGAAGTGTCGCAGATATTCCCCGGGTGCAGCACTGTTTCATACAAACAACGAGCAGGTTTTCAGTAGATATGGATCCCACATACAAGCAAAAAACTCCTAACAAAGCTTAAGCAGTTTTGTTATGGTTAAAAATTATTATTAAAATTTTAAACATTTTTGTCATTCTTATCATTCATATCATTCATGTCATTCTTATCATTCAAATCATTTTTATCATTCTGATCATTTTTATCATTCTTATCGTTCTTACTATTCTTAGCATTCATACCATTTTTATTATTCTTATCATTTTTATTGTTCTTATCATTCTTATTATTCATATCATTATTACTATTACTATAATTCTTATCATTTTCATTCTTATCAATATTATTATCATTCTTACCATTCTTATCATTTTCATCATTCTTATCATTTTGATCAATTTTTCCATTCTCATCATTCTTACCATTCTTATCTTTCTTATTATTCTTATCATTCTCATAATTCTTATCATTCTTATCTTTCTTAACATTATCGTCATACTTATCATTCTTATATTTCTCATCATTCTTATCAATCTTATCATTCTTATAATTCTCATCATTCATATCATTCTTATCACCCTTATCATTCTTATCATTATTATCATTCTCATTATTCTTATCATTCTTGCCATTCATATCATTCTTATCAATCGTATCATTCTTATAATTCTTAACAGTCTTATCATTCTTGCCATTCAAATCATTCTTATCATTCTTAACATTATCATCATACTTATCATTCTTACCAATTTATTATTCTTATAATTTTCATCATTCATATGATTCTTATCAGTCTTTCTTATCATTCTTATCATTCTTATCATTCTTATCATTCTTATCATTCTTATCATTCTTATCATTCTTATCATTCATATCATTCTTATCATTCTTATCATTCTTATCATTCTTATCATTTTTACCATTCATATCATTCTTATCATTCTTATCAATTTTATCATTCTCATCATTCCTATCATTCTTATCATCCTTATCATTCTTATCATCCTTAACATTCTTATCATTCTTACCAATCGTATCATGCTCATCATTCATATCATTCTTATCATCCTTAACATTCTTATCATTCTTATCATTATTATCATTCTTATCATTCATATCATTCTTATCATTCTTATCAATCTTATCATGTTCATCATTCATATCATTCTTATAATCTTTATCATTCTTATCATCCTTAACATTTTTATCATTCTTATCATTCTTATCATTCTCATCATTCCTATCATTCTTATCATCCTTATCATTCTTATCATCCTTAACATTCTTATCATTTTTATTAATCTTATCATGCTCATCATTCATATCATTCTTATCATCCTTATCATTCTTATCATCCTTAACATTCTTATCATTCGTATCATTCTTGTCATTCTCATCGTTCTTATTATTCTTATTGATGATGTAGCGATAGCTGTGTCAGGCAAATATCTGGACACGATTAGAGTTGTTATGCAGAATGCACTCCTGATCTTATCGAAATGGGCCAACAAATCCAACTAGGGATCAACACTTCCAAGACAGAGCTGGTACTATTTACTAAGAAATATAAAATTCCGGTAGTTAGCCCCCCTACTGTGAATGTTTTTAAACTGGCTTTTGCTGATAGAGCGAGATTTTTGGGCATAATCTTGAACAGTAAGCTGAACTGGAAGTCTAACAATGAAGAACGGATGAATAAGGTTAATGTAGCTGTCTACTCGTGCAGGAACGCCATAGGTAAGAAATGGGGTTTGAAACCAAAGCTGGTACACTGGCTCTATACCGCAGTGGTAAGACCAGTGCTGATGTACGGGGTGGGCGTCTGGTGGCCAGCTCTGGAGAAGGTAACATATATAAAAATGATGGAAAAGGTGCAAAGAACGGCCTGCATGCTTATAAGCGGGGCGCTTAGGTCAATACCTACACGCGCTTTAGAGGTTATGTTCCACCTTATTCCAATCGAATTTTTTGGTAAGCAGATAGCAGCCAATGTGGCTACGAAACTCTCGGCTGTCTCTCAGTGGAAGTGTCTTCACGTGGGACACTCGACGATAATTAGATCGCTAAGGGAAGAACTGGCGATTCTAGATTATATTAAACCAACGTTCTGCTTCGATAAAGGTTTCCGGGCCATCTGTCCTTCGAGAGAATCCTAAAGGAACGGATCAATACTGGAAAACAAGGCACTGCAATTTTTCACGGACGGTTCTAAGCTAGACGGTAAGGTAGGAGCCGAAGTCTTCTGTGAGAAGCTTAATGTTAATATTTCCGTTCCTCTCCCTGACTACTGCAGCGTGTACCAGGCTGAAGTGGTGGCGATAGGCGAAGTCGTGACATGGTAGAAGCATAACTTGGTATCCGTGAGTTATATTGCAATTTATATGGATAGTCAAGCGGCGGTCATGTCGCTGGAGGCGGTTTGTCTGAAGTCACGGGTGGCGCTGGATTGCTCATCACCTCTTAACGAGATGAGCAAGTATTTCAGCATCCAGATAGTATAAGTCCCTGGTCACTCGGACGTTACGAGAAACTGCAGGGCAGACGAACTAGCTAGGTACGGCACGACTCTCCAGATGAAGCCGGGAAGGGCAGATCTGGGGAGGCCTATAGCAGCGTTTAAATTGGCGCTCAGTAAGAAGGCAATCGCCCTGAAAGATGAGAGGTGGACCAACACCCTCACGGGCAGGGTAGCAAAACAGGTTTGGCTAAAACTGGACCTACTGCGCTCCAAGGCTCACCCTAAGCATGTGAATTTATCCCAGTTTTTCAGTCAAGGATTTTATTTTATTATTATTTACACGAAACTATTCTATTCCATCCCAGTTTTTTCATTTTATACCACTATAAGACGATTTAAATTATAAACACAACAACAAAATTTCCCACCCCAGTTTTTTTCGTTTATTTGTTGTTCATGTAAACAAATATTTGGAAATAATTTATTGTGTTTTGGCAATAGTAACTCTGTATATTTTAGGTTCGAAATAATAATACGTCATATTATATGTTTAAAATATTAAGGATAACTTATAATGAGCGCCCCAATGGCAGCCGTATGTTAGCATTGGCACAATCTTTCTGATTCGATATGGCCCCATATAAATTTATATGAAAATCGTCTATAACTTCCAAAATCTTCCTGGGCCGGAAATAGCGATTAATGTTTTGAGATGGTATATAATTAAGTAATTGCTGACCAAGTGGCCAGCACCAGCCGTATGTTCAAATTTGAGGAAATTTCCAAGATCCAAAATCTCAGGTTGAGTTAAATAAAAATGTATATCTCTTAAAAACTTCCTAGACCGGAAATGATTCTTTGTGTTTCGAGTTGGTAATGATAGGACTAACTATGGTGAGCTTCCTAATGCCACCAGTATGTTAGGATTGGCACAATCTTCCTGCTTCAATATGGCCCCATATAAATTTATATGAAAATCGTACATAACTTCCAAAATCTTCCTGGGCTGGAAATAGCGATTAATGTTTTGAGATGGTACGTAATAAGGTAACTGTCGACCAAGTGGCTAGCACCAATCTTATGTTCAAACTTGGTCAAGTTCCAAATTCTTAGGTTAGGTTCACCCAATGGCATACAAATTGTGGCATGATCTAATCATGTGTGAAATGGAAATAATTCATTTTGCTCATTATTATGATCCTTTATCGGAAATTTTAACAAATTTAAATAAATAAACATTTGGAAAACTACACCGGTGTTTTGAGCGATACAGTATATGGAGCGATATCGAAGCAGGATAATTATGTTCACACTTACCTACGGGTGTCATTGTACCGCTCACCATTATTTGGTCTTTTTAATATTTGCAATTTCTGGTATCGAAAAACTCCGAACTCTTTGGCAGTTTGCTTATCACGTTCTTCCTTAAACAGTGGCTACGTCGAGGTCGTACGGCTATTGATCCGATTTACGTACAACTATCTGTGCATTGCATAGCGCCGTCACGGTACTATAAAATGACATGAAAGAAAACCCTTAATTCTGCATTCTGTCAAGAAAACATAGTTGTGTATAATTTGGATAAGGATCGAAATAAGATGATGAAAAATCCCATTTCCATCCTGCAATGAGAAAATGGTAATCCTATAATAAGACTGGTAATGACGGGTTCACCATAGTGTGTCCTTATTACCAACTCGAAACATAAAGAACAATTTCCGGCCTATGAAGTTCTTAAAAGATATACATTTTTTTAACTCAACCTAAGATTTCGGAACTTGGTCATTTCCTCAAATTTGAACATACGGCTGGTGCTGGCCACTTGGTCAGCAATTACTAATTATATACCATCTCAAAACATTAATCGCTATTTCCGGCTCAGGAAAATTTTGGAAGTTATAGACGATTTTCATATAAATTTATATGGGGCCATATCGAAGCAGGAAGATTGTGCCAATCCTAACATACGGCTGCCATTGGGGCGCTCATTATAAGTTATCCTTAATATTTTAAACATATAATATGACGTATTATTATAAAATACAATACATTATTTCCAAATATTTGTTTACATGAACAATAAATAAACGAAAAAAACTGGGATGGGAAATTTTGTTGTTGTGTTTATAATTTAAATCGTCTTATAGAGGTATAAAATGAAAAAACTGGGATGGAATAGAATAGTTTCGAGTAAATAATAATAATAAAAAAATCCTGGAATGAAAACTGGGATCACTTCACATGATTGTATCCCTTGGAAAACGAGAATTAGTATTGGTCGTAGGGATACTGACAGGACACTGCCTTTTTGGGGAACATGCGAGAAGGCTGGGTCTATAGACGAATGACTTTTGTAGAAGTTGTTTGGACGAATAGGAGGAAGAGACGTTAGATCACTTCCTATGCTCGTGTCCGGCACTATCATGCAGAAGGCATAAGTATTTAGGTGTGTACATTATGGACAGCCTTTCGGAACTCGCGGGCTATAGAGAGCGAGATATTTTACGCTACATAAGTAGTTCTGGATGGTTTCAGCGGGAGTCAAGGGGAGATAGGATCCTGTGGTATCACAATGAGCCACTACTGGCCTAAGTGTGCGATAGCACCCACTCTAACCTAACCTAACCTAACCTATTATTTTTATCATTCTCATCATTCCTATCAATCTTAAGATTCTCATCATTCTTATCATTCTCATCATCCTTATCATTCTTATCACTTTTATTATTATTATCATTATGATCAGTCTTATCATTCTCATTATTCTTATCATTCTTATCAGTCTTACCCTTCTTTTCATTCTCAGCATTCTTAACATTATCACCATTTTTATCATTCTTATCAATCTCATCATTCTTATCAATCGTATCATTCTTATCATTCTTATCTTATTCGCTAGAATAAAAAGAATGATAATAATGATAAGACTGATAAAACTCAGTCTTATCATTCTTATCATTATTATCATTCTTATCATTCGTATCAGTCTTATCATTATTTTCATTCTCATCGTTCTTGCCATTCATATCATTCTAATCATTCATATCATTCTTATCATTACTCTGATTCTTATCCTTCTTGTCATTTTTGTAATTCTTATCAATCTTACATTCTTATTATAATTTTTACGAATTATTTTCTTCTCCGCTAACTATTTCAATTATTTTGCGGTGATCTCGATTGTACATGAGCTCTGATTGTAGGAAAATTGATTTAAAGGCTACTCCGGTAGATAAGGTCAAGGACCCTTTATTAGATTTTTTGTTCTCAGCACAAACGACTTTGATGAAAATTTGCTGCATAGAGATTTCAAGTACCAGAAATTGAATGAGATGGGTCCCTGCTACACAAAAAATTCGTTGTCGTAGTATAATCATTTGAAAAATTAGTGAGGGGTGGGATCAATCTGTTTGGTCGTTTAGTCATGACACCATGTTGTGTAATGTTACGCTATGTTGCGTGATGGTGAAACATGTTGCTGTTGATGATTTTGCACCACATTTCATCAAGTAACATTCTGTGTCATGTTTTTATTCTTAATAAGATTTCAGACGTTTTGTTGCGTTAATCATTGCGAAAATGTTTGTTTTAATGAATAACAATATTGATGTGTATTATTCGATATGTAATTATCGTTTTCCAGTAATTTATTTATTTACTAAATATAAACGTTTTTAAAATTTTACGTTTGTGCCAAAGGATTCGAGAATTGCTTTTTATTAATTCCCCAGATTCAATAGCGATTAATCTTAATTTCAGGAAAAATTTAAAATGTCCAATTTGATGGAAAGAACTGAAAAACTAAGCGCTTGCTTTATCGAGTATGGCGTAATTAGTTAATTGACTACCGACGAAAAAATTTAATTTATAATGCAACTACGTAAAGCCACCGAGTGGCATACATTTGGCAAACTGCAACTTCGAAAATATAACTGGCTCGCGGTCCATTTGTTGTACAAGACAGGGTTTTATCTAAAATATGGATTATTTACGTCTTATATATAAATACATATTAGACCATAAAAATATTGATTATAATTATGATTATGATGATGATGGCAAATACTATTACATAGTAATGGTGTGCGAGGCGATGACGATGATGATGATAAAAGTACATCAAAATTGAAAGCTTTTTTTTTTTATTTTGAGGATTTTTATTATTTTTCATTCAAAGTGTTAACACAAAATTTTATTTTTTTTGATGAATTGACAAAAAAAAAACACTGTACGAAATTACTTCTTTCTCTTCGATGTCAATCACACCGAACGAAAATAAAAATAAAAAAGGAAATTTGTTGATGGAAAATTGATTTTTGGTTTAATTTTTCCCTTTCTTGTGTTTGTTATGTATATTTGTTCTCCGGATCGCATATCACATCACATCGACGAGCACAAAAATTTATGACGAAATAAAAAATGAAAAATTGCCGAGGAAGTTATAAAGCTCATTTTGTTGTTGTGATTTTTGTGTTCAGCAACGATTTTTATTTTATTGTTTGTAATTTCCTGAGCGTATATAAATTAAAATTAATTCGCGTATATTTAGATTGAAATTTATCATACTCCCGTTTAGTATATCAAAATCGTATACAGTATCTACATTACCGCCACAATATCGATAAACTTTAATTGGAATTTATATTTTCGTTGCAGCATAGCGGCAGTAGTAAAAAAAAACAACTTTATACTTCCTCGTTGAAAACCATCAAAGATTATATAAATTGTGTAAGCGACGTATAATAAAAAAAAAAATCTGTACGATTAATCAATACATTACTACTTATGTAAGATACGACGACGTTCAATATTTTATTTTTCCGTTTAATTAAGAAAATTAATTATTTTTTATCGTACAACCATAAATGAAAGACGACAAGCATAAAAAATAAAATTGGATAGAGATACCGTACCTGGATTATGACAATTCTATAAAAAAAAAAAAAAATAAAAAAAATAATTTTACAGTATTCATTGTCTTAAAGAATTTACTACTTTACGTGTTACTTAATCAAAAAGTTTATATGCTGTAATGCCTTAAAGACATGTCTATTGCAGTTTTTCTTTCGTCTATACTAAAACAAAAAGCTCAAATAAACGAAAAACTTAAAATAAAATGAAGGATTTAAACTTTTTCATTTACATTTTCTTGACGAAACATTTTCCGGTAGTAGCAACAACGACACGACGAAAATGAAAAAAACAAAAAAAAAACTTTAAATATATTTTCTTTTGAATTTTATCTTTAACAGTATTTTCCATTTTTTATTTCCTCTGAACATTTTTAACAACAACAGTACCAAAAAAAAACTGTTGTATAATTGACACACAAAAATATATAAAAATAAACTTTTGTAATATCTCGAGCTCTTTAGCAGTTTCTACTTGAGCTTTATTATTGTTGAAATGTATATATATATTTCTCTCTCGACATCTTATAAAGTACAGCCTGTTCTTGGAAAATTAAAAAATATAAATAAAAAAATAAAAGTACGGGATGCAAAACAATTAAGCTTTACATTCCGGGAGGAACTTATTAAAACATGTAAACAATACTCTGACAGTTTAATGTTTCTGTTTTGTTGACAATGCAAAATTTTCTAGTGATAAAAATGTATATGAATAATAATTAAAGATGGAGTTGGCTTTGTTCCTGGTTTGGGACAGCCTAAATCGTTAATTTGGACATCAATTTGCAAAAAATGGAATAACTTCCAAGTTCTGGTAGACCCTTAATGAAGAAATGTTAAATCAATTTTTTTTTGTAGCTGAAAAATTCTATCTATATTATGATATTTACTGAAGCTTTTATTTGATTGCCTTCATCGGTGACATTCAATTCTTTCAGATTGTTATGAAGGATTTTAACCGGACAAGTGGTGCAGTGGTTAAAGCTTCGGCACTTGGACCGGGAGGTACTGGGTTCGAATCCCATCAGAGGCTAGATGCAAACCGAATTTTCATCATCGATTACAATCGGTGATGTTAATAAACAAAATTAAGACCCTCTGATGGACTGCAGAATTAAGCGCCGACCCATCGTCCATGTCAATATACAGATTGACATGGAGCTTGCAATGTGCAGGTGGTATACTGTAGTTGTGTGAGTAGGTGAATAGGTGAATGGGGTTAATGATATGGCGTGAATGCGTGATATGACAATGGACCAAAAATGGCCTAAGTGTCAAACCACTGAAACCTAACCCAGGAAGGATTTAATATTACTCGTGTTCTTGTACCCAAATCAATCTTGTCCAATCTGCGTGTATCGGTTAACTTTTCAATACTATAATAAACAAAAACTTTAATTTAGTTTGACTGTATTTGTAAAACTACTTAATAACAAATATTCGTAATAAATGGGAGTTCCGTAAATATTATACGGACCAATTTATCTAGTTATCTTTGAGTTACGAATTATATACTCAAACGAGGCAGATTGATAGGAGAACTCATTTCCAATTAAAAAAGCCAAGTAAAATTTGATGGAATTCTTGATGGTGCAAAATTTATTTCACTTTAAGTGTTTTTAGTGAAATCGCATGCGCACCCACCAAAAAATTAATTTAAAAAAACCAAGAATTTTGTTTTTGTTTAACCATTTAATGCGATCTGGAAGACTGTGCCTTTAGCAATAAAATCGTTTTCTACTCATAATGAACGTCTTTTTGTTTCCTAAAAATTAGGAAACAAAAAGACGTTCATAATAATAGTAATAATAACGGGAGCGATAATAACGGGAGCGAAAAAACAATGTAAATGGTATCATATGGGTGTGTAACGAAATCTCGGTTTTCAAAATCTCGGTTTTCAAAATCCCGGTTTTGTATAAAAAAACATGTGGGAAAATGGGACTCTTAAATGATTTTTTGACAAAATGCTGCAATTATTTTTCTTTTTTTAGTAGGTATCGTTAATATATTCTATATAATCCGCTCCTACGTGCGGTACGCAGTGCGACGTGTTTGCTGGTCCCAGCTTCTACGTCCCCCGAAGTTCAAGTCTAAAGCGCGTTAGAGTGAGAGTTATGGAAGCCGTGAGAGTTATCGAAGCCGTTAACCTCTACAATTATTGCATTCCAAAATATTCCAAAATATTGCATTAACAAAATATTATTTTTTTATTAATCTTGCAACTACAAAATGTTGCAATTACAAAATGTTGCAAGTATCAACTGTTGCAATAAAAAATCTTTATTAATTATTATGTGCAGTTAGAACTAAAAGAGAACTGAGATTTTGAAAACCGAGATTTCATGTACACCCGTTATCACATAGCTGGCTATTCACAGCAGAATGTTATTATCAAGAAACTTTCGAGTTCTAAAATAGATGCTTTGTCAGAAATACAATACAATTGTTTCATTAAAATTTTAAATAATATAATAAGTGTTCGAAGTGTCCAAAAAGTGATAAAATACATAATTGGCATCACCATTACCGTATAAAATTTTGTTTAATCCCTCGAAACGCACGTTCGTTATTTTTAATATTATTTGTTTTCATAAACCGAAGTTCAAAAGTCTAAAGGATTTAGAAAAGGAGACCACAGTAGCCATCCAATGGACCCTCCCCTTCCAATCCAGCGGCTACTTAATTTACGTTGAGGCGGTGCCTCAGTAGTTGTGCATAGTGAGGGGAGCTCGATTATGCTGCAGCCTCATATTTCCATACGTGTTTGTAGAGGCGTGCCACTAAGCAGTTCATCCAAGTCGTTTTTAGAAAACTTAGATAAAATTCCCCGTTGATCCAACGTGGCAGTTGAAATGGGGCAATCAATTTTCCGTCGACTAATCCCGTCCACATGCAACTTCTATAATGTTTTAAGAGCAATGGCTAATCTAACAACAACAGTACCAAAAAATCACGGCAAGATATTGAAATCCGACCGGAAAAGTGAATTGTTAGAAAATATTTCAATGGACAAACAAAAAAAAAATCGAAAAATGGTCAAAGTTGGCGTAGATATTTTTTTATGAAAACACAAAGAAACAGAAAGTTTAACCTAAAAATTGTATTCGACAACTCATAATCGAGCAGTTTTAAATTGAAATGTTGTACCGGTAAAAAAAGAATTTCAAAAATCTTGGAGGAGATCAGCCATTGCTCTTCAAATATTATAGAAGTTGCATTTATACATCAGTCTGCATTCATCATGGTAAATTTGAATACGTTTAATCTAATAAGTTTGAAATTATTTTTAAATATGTTTAAATTTTCCGGTCGTATTTCATGATTCCGCCCCTGTATTAGTGTCGTATATTTTTCTGATAGCAGGTCAACTTTCTGTTGTGTTACTTAAACATCAATAAAATTTTTTGGGGAACTAAAATACTTTACAAAACCATTGTTTTAATTTGACAGAAGGAAACACAGCTATAAAAATGATTTTATTAGAAAGGCACACTTTTCTAGATCGTATTAAAAAAAATTTAAACAAAACAACCTTATTTTTTTTTCTAAATTAAATAAATGTGTGGGTGCGCAATTGCGCATGTGATTTCACTAACAGTAACTCTGGCACACCCTTTGTATAGTCCCAATGTATATTTTAACAGAAAAACATTAATTTTTATATAAAACATATGGAAAACTTGCAGCTAATTACGAAGAAATTTGTAATCTCCTACAAATAAACATTACGAATCAAAACTAACAGTTAACACCATTCCATTGCAAAATCTATCCCCGAGTGTTTTAGTATATAAAATTGATGAATAGGTGAATTTGCAAATCGTCTGGTTTTTTCCGAAGAAGTGTTCAATTTCGAACTTTCCACACAAAACAACTTTGAAACTTCGCGCTTTATATTTAACTAGCTGAGTTACCCGGCGTTGCACGGGAGGTATATATTTCAAATATCTTGATTGTTATGCAAGAATTCTCTCTTTACATCGCTGTAGTTGCAATTACATATGAAAAGAAAATTATAAATAGCTGTATTCAGTAACGTGTGCCTCCGTTAATACATCCAGGCGAACTTTTGTAATGATATTATTGGACATCCTGTTTGTGGGGATAGTTAATTAATTTTGGTTTGGTATTTGTTACCTGTTGCCAAATAGTTATATTTCATTTTTACAAACCTTCAACCAGATCAAAGTTAATAATAAATATAAAGATATTGTTGTTAATAATTTTTATTATATTATTATAAAGCCTTTTGATAAACAATATTTTTGGTTTTTCCATTTGGTGTGTAAATAAATAAATTTTTTTACATGCCCACTCTGGAGCAAGCAATATACAGTTGGCCATGTGAAAAGCATGAATTTTCCAAAATAACACCAGTTATTTTCAATGATTGCCTCTGGGGCTTTGTTGATTGTCATTGCAAAAGCAAGGCGTAATGGGAATTGTAGTCGCTTGAATTCAAACGGCAAATCGGCAAATTAGCATATCTTCTCCTTTACTTTTACCGGTAATAATCGTTGCTTCAATCACATTCGGCATCAATTTCTTCACACATAGCCGCAATTTCTTTCTATCTAAATTCGGGAGCAGTATAATTGGTGAACTCTCTTTTAAAAATAGTGTGTGTGGTGGAAAACCAGGTGGCTCCAAAGAATTAAGAAACTATTGGATAATTGACGGATTGATTCACATCAGTAACCGTGTCGGTAGATTTGTATTTCATTAGTGGCTCGGGTAGTTCCGATTGAATTTCATTATTTAATTTATTAACGCCGTCATTTTTGGGACCTAAAGATTGTCTTAAATTTAAATTAATAAAATTAATTTGAAAAATTAAATCAATTATAGTAGAGGTATGATTTTTGTATAACAATCGCACGCTAGATTTCCTTTTTGGTGTCTAAATTTTTTCGGCTAAGGCGCTATTTCGGAACATTTAAATAATTGTATCTATACATACATGTAAAAATGAATTCTTGATCCAGGGAAGACTTCCGGATTGGAGCATATCACTAATTTCATATAACCCCTTTCCTAAAGTCATTCCCTTCAAAAAATCTTAAAAAAATTGAAATTTGAAAAAAAATTTGTACCAGCCCCTTCAAAAGTATCGTAGTCTTGGTCCTGAACATGCAACAAATACATGGTAAAAATTTCATGACGATCGGTAAAACGGCTAAGGCGTTATTTCAGAACAGTCAAATAATTGTATCTTTACATGTAAAAATGAATTTTTGATCCAGGGGCGGACCCCCGAATTCGAACATGTCTCTTATTTCATATAACCCCTAAAACTCCATGGCCCCTAGACCCCGGGGTCCAGCCCCTTTCACAATATCGTAAGATTGATCCTGAACATGCAATATTTCTATGGTAAACATTTCATGGCGATCGGTTGAGCGACTGAGAAGTCATTTTGGAATAATCAAATATTTGTATCTATACATGTAAAAATTAATTTTTGATCCAGAGATGATCCCCTCGGATTCGAAGATGTCAGTAATTTTATATAACCAGCCCCATAAACTCATTTTTTTGGAAAAATTTAAAGAAAATTAAAATTTTCGAAAAAATTTGTACCGCAGCCCCTAGACCCCGGGGTCCAGCCCCTTCCAAAATATCGTAAGGTTGGTTCTGGATATGCAACTTGTACATGGTAAACGATTCATGGCGATCGGTTAAGCAACTGAGAAATCATTTTGAAATAATCAAATATTTGTATCTTTACATGTAAACATTAATTTTTGATCCAGAGCTGGGCCCCTCGGATTCGAACATGTGAAACATAATTAGCTTCTACTTCGTAGAAACAGATCTGCTTCACAGAATTGCTGTTACCCTCTGGTACCCCATGCGGCTTAGATTCCCGCAGCTCAGTCGGCAGAGGAAAATGGTGTGGGTTTTGGAGTACCCAGGTAACAGCCTGTACTGCATATGTTATAAAAAGAAGATGAGACGGCATGAATTATGCCGTCAAACGGGAAGGTTAACAAAAAAAATTAGGGGATTGGAAAATGACCGGATTTGTGGGATTCATGCCTCATGTTACCGGTATGCCCACCGTGGTTGTATAAATGGTAAACTTAGGGTAACATATCTACCCTATGTTACCCATAAAAAAAACTGAAGTATTTATTTTGGGCTTAAGGCCCTATGGTTAGTACTTTATTAATTTGGTAAAGTGTTACTAGCAGAAGGAAACCCGCGTGCTAACGCTCATGCGAGATTTTCGCTTCTAATGAAGCAGCTGGTGGACCCTTTACCAAATGGGCCCGATTAATTAGTAGTTGATTTATTAACCATACTTACCAAGACGGTTTCGCTCCCCTTTTTCTCTTTTTTTCAAACAGTGAAGTGGAAAAAAAATAATAATTTATTTTTAAGAAATTTATTTAATTAATTTATTTACTTAAACAAAAAACAAAAGGACAAACTAAAATAAACTAAACAAAATACTTAATTATCACGGCTTGAGCTCTGTGAATAATCAAGTTGCTTTCCAAAACTGCAATCCCCGAACCAAAAATGTTGCGCAGTATTTATACAAAATTCAACTGACTACGAGAGAAGGGAGGGGGAAAATTTAGTACTGAAAATATACTTCTCTCTCAACCAGTTAATCTAATTTTGCCGAAATCAGCAAAATTTCTGTACAAACACCACACATCAAACAACGTATCATAAATCAAATTTCCGTACACTTGTGGGAATTATATTATATGTGCAACGAAAATTGCAACGTTTTAAAATTTCCACATAAGTCTCTTATACCTTTATGTAAAACGTTTGCTTTCTTCGTATGCACAACACAAAACATATATATACATTATCTAATTACAAGTCAAGTATTTATGTTTACTCATTTGTATTTATAATAACTACATTATAAAAACCTTGAGCGACACAAAATTGCAACCATATAACGTAAATAAGAGATAATTTTATGTTTGTTGTATTGCATCTTATACCATATTCATGTATATGGATGCAACAACAAACATAAAGAAGAGTAGATAATTCCAGCATGACTTAGTGGTTAATGAATTTTTGTGAAGATGGTATCTTCAAGGTCATGGTAATATTACTCTGATAAACGTAAAGCTTATTGGGAATGGATTGATAACGGAATAGAATAAAATTCCGTTACACATGTCAGTAATTTCATATAACCAGCATCATAAACTCATTTTCGTGGAAAAATTTAAAAAAAATTAAAATTTTAGAAAAAAATTGTACCGCAGCGCCTAGACCCCGGGGTCCAGCCCTTTCCAAAATATCATAAGGTTGGTTCTGGATATGCAACTTGTACATGGTAATCGGTTGAGCGGCTGATTTCAGGGCGATCGGTTGAGCGGCTGAGACGCCCATTCGGAACAAACAAACAAACAGGATTTCATTTATATATATATATATATATATATATATATATATATATATATATATATATATATATATATATATATATATATATATATATATATATACATAGATAGATAGATAGACCATGATCTCTAACGATTGTAGATTGTTATCTAAGTTAAAGTTGCGAACAACGAATTTCGGATTCTTATCCGATATCTAACTTGCTTCGGCCAAGTTGTAAGGCCTCCACAACAATGGATGATTAATAAAGTGTTCAATAAAAAACCAGCTGGTGTGCGTCATAGGATTTAGAGAATATTGAGCACGAGAGCGATGGATCGAGACGGATGGAGGACCGTAGGGAGGAAGCTAGGGGCAGGGAACAACGAGACAATTGCAAGTTGAAGCTAGAGAGAGGAGAGAGATGGAGAAAGAGAGCGAGAAAGAGGGAGAGACAGAGAGATATAGATAGAGGAAGAGAAAAAGAGAGAGCTAGAGTGTAAGAAAGAGCAGAGAAAGAGCAATAAAGAACTTTAATGTTTGATTATATAAAAACGAGGCAGTGCCAACTTTGTACACAAAATAATTTTAGATTATTTACCTCGAATAACAAAAATTTATTTTAGAGTAAATGATTAAAAATCATATTGATGCAAACCATTTAATAATAATAAGTTATACTCTTAGAGGGTTCCCTAACGGTAATGTAACATGGCAGCCTTAGCAAGAAATCAATGAAAGCAAAAACTGGTAAAACTAGATTTTGTTTACGAACAATTGGAATTGGATTTCGAGAGATGACCATCACCGCAACAGCTCATGAAAGAACCAAACCACTTTTAGTTTTTTTAAACTGAAATTCTAAAATTAAATTAAATCGATCTCGTGAGAGCATATCATCTCATTCAAGTTGCACCGGGCGTTATTCAATAAACCGCCATTGCCACACAATTTGGCTTACTCGAATTCACCCGAATGCCATTTCGTCTCAGAAATGCCGCGCGAACATTCAACCGTTTCATTAACGAAATCATGAGAGTTCTACGTTTCGTTTATGTATATAAACGACTTTCTCGTAATACCTAGAAACGAGAAGCAACATATTTTTATTTGGAACATCTCTTACAAAAAATTATCGAATTATGGTGTATCAACATAACAAAATATAATTTTAGGAAAAATACGTATATATATATATATATATAAAATACGTAACTTCTTCGATTTTTGGCCAAGAAAGTATGAGCTGCTGAAAATAAATATTCCACATTTGGCAAATAACTTGTCGAAGGCCGGGAATTCACTATCTTCACTGACCACAAACAGCTTACTAGAGAAATTTGCTCTAAAGCGGAACGCACCATATAAATATACAGCTCATACAGAACAAAGACAGACTCCCGACCGCGAGTTTATCCTCACCACAGCTCGTTTCGACTCACACCCATCGGAAAAGCACAAATATTTTATCTAGAACTACGCGACTTCCCTAAAGCGATGCCACATACACATTTATACGAACGACTTCTAAAAACAGATTTGGCATTTACGAATTAATTAGAGCATATTTTTGAATCAAATTAATGAGATAATATGTAAAATATCTAAAATTAGTAGCTAAAATAATAAATTTGCAATTATTTAATAATGTTAATTGAAAAATAATTAATTTTCTATTTAGCCGTTTCTAGAAACGATTTTTGCTCGGCATGGTATAATTTTACACGTGAACGAACGTACAAAAATCTAAAAACGATTTCCGAACTCATCAAAAAATTTTAAACAATTTTTTATCTCTGTGGTGTTTTTCTTTGATTACTTCAAAACAAATGTCAAAAATTTCGAAGAAAAATTTATTTTTCATTAATTTAAGATTTTTAATAAAAGCTCGTCATGAATATGGTGGCACGATGATTAAACGTATGATTACAATTTTTCACTTTGACATTTGAATAGAAATGGCGGTATAAACATTCAGCTCAAAACAAATCATTAAGAATTATATTTTGTAAAAATCGTCTGTATTTTTTTCTTGTATGTGGCGAGGCAAAATAAATTTACGCACGAATCGTCTGTAATTAGATGTGTATGTGGCAACGCTTTTAGTCGCTCTCAAAAGTGCGATTAGTATTTGGTAGAGGTTTTTATGGAGTTAGGAAAAATGCTTATGGGAAAATGTTTTGGAAATTGTTTGATATTTATTTAAAAACTTTTTTATAATGTTTCTTTTACTAAGCAAGATGAGTGAATTATATAATTTAACCTTGAAGAGATACGACACGGTACCGAGCTTCAGATAGTAGTAACTAATTGTAATAAATTTTAAATTATTTGTTTTCGTTTAGAAATTGATCGACTTTTTAAAATAAGCATATTAATAAAATAATATTTTTAAAATTATAGCAATATAGTTTGTCAAATTTTAAAAATTCAAAATATTTCAAAATGTAGTCGAATTTTCAAAATTGGTTTCAAAAGTGGCAATACGTTTTTAAATTCCTTCACCTTACAATTTGTTAATGTCAGAAAAACAATGACGGACGTCATACACCATGTTCAAACGACTTTTATTGTGCCAGCCAGCCGAATGAATTAAAAAGTTCTGCGCTATACGAAAGTAGGATTCGCTGGGATGACTTGCTGATATCAGGCGAGATTAGAGGACGTCGAAGCCGAATGTATCTGCTGCTAGATTTCAATGTATTCCATGAGTTTTAATGGTATCGTCAAGTGATATGATTTCGAAAGGAGCAATCTTGTTGTGAGGACTGTTTCCACTAAATGCGGTGATAGTTCTGATCATCTCCACCAATGACGATTCGTCTGACCATTTTTTTTCGATTTCAGCTATTTTAACGTATTTATGTTTAAGCCACATTAGGGATATAATAGATCCTATTGAAGTGTATGGCCAGTTAACATTACAGTTATGAATTTGGCAGATAAATAGGAAATTAATCAACCTCCATGGGCCCAAAGCGATACATTTATCCATAAACTTCTTGCATTGAATTATAGTTTGGTTTTGAATTTTACCAAGCCGTTTTTCTACTTCTGCTACAAGTACGTGTCTTATGTTTTGTAATACGGTATTATGTTTTGTGATGCAGTAGTTTGTGAACTTTTGCAAAATTTATAATTTTAATTTCATTGGAATTTGTGTTCTGGAAGCAAGTATTTTCAACACAATGGTTTATAATATATTGCCTTACTCCTTTCAATTTTTGGTCAATTTTTGAAATTATCACATCCCTGTTGATTGTGCTCCTCATAACAGAGGAGATGTTTTATTATTGTGGCGAACACCTGGCTACCGGATTTGTGATAAAAATTGTCTTGTATAATCAAAAATCATTATTATTACTTAAGTTTTACAAAAAACCATCAAGGTCGATAAAAAAAAAATGTAATATTCATTACAAAAATTAAAAAAGCTCATAGTAAAAAGCCACTTCAAGTACGCAGCTTTCACATTTCGCATGGCTCTCCCAATTTATAGAAAAATATTTAGTATAAAGTTGTGTTCCGAAAATGGCGCCAGGCCTCAAGAGTTGCCGAATTTTATGTAAAATAATTTTTTTTAGTTTCAAAGCTCGTTATGTCCGGGAAAATTTAAAATATGATTTAAACTAATCTTCTTTGAAAATTAATTTACTTATTCATCTTTTCAAAATATGGGCAATAAAACAAAAAGGAAAATTCATCTGAAAAGCTTCCACCTCCAGTGAGTCGATTTCGGCCAAAATCTGGGATTTTCCGATTTATGGTAAAAGCTTACTATACAAAAACCACCTTTTGTCACATATTTCCGATTTGATTTGGTCCGAAATTTCATTTAAAAATTTTTAATGCCTAGTCGATTTTCTCAAATTTTTGATACATTTAAACGAAAAAGCTTTTACGGAAAGTGCCACTTCCGTGGACCGATTTTGGCAAAATATCACTGAGATTTAAAACCAAATTTATAGAAAAAAACTTAAGTATGAAGTTGCATTCCGATTGATTAATTCGTCTGGGTTGCAAAGGGTTTGCCTTTCAAAATAGTTCGCAAACCCGAAAAAGGTCCTATGGAAGCTGCCACAGCTGCAAAAAAAATCACTGCGATCTCCCAATATGTAGAAAACGCTTAAGTATGAAGTTTCATTCCGGTCAATCAATCTGTGTGGGCTGTAAAGGGCTGTTTTGTTGCTGAAAAGCAGTTTTTTGTGAAAATTGTCATTTGCGGTTACATTTCGGAAAAACCATCTGGGCCAAAATTGAAAAAAAATTAATTTTAAATGTTTTATTCTTAATAGTTTTTCTCGTAAAAATACCATTTACGGTGGAATGATTTCGGTCAAAATCACTGAGATCTCCCGATTTATGGAAAATCTAAGTGAATGAATGAAATTTTACTTTGATCAGTTCCTCTGTCTGAGCTGTAGATAGGACACAGAATTTCAGCGAAAAAAATGAGGTTAAAAATTTTACTACTCAATAAAACATTTTTTCTTAAATTTTGGAGAAATGATCAGTTGCAAATTTAATTTAGAATCTTTTGGAATCTTTTAGAATCTTTGAGATACTTTTCAAAGTATTTGCAATAAACGAAATACTGAAAATACGTGCGAAAATCTAAAAAGATCCTATTGATTGCTGACACTCCCGATGGGAAAACCAAAACGCTTCTTTGGGAGCCGTTATTTTCAGTGAACCGACTTCAGCTAAAATGCATTGGGATGCCCTACTTTGTGAAAAAAGCTTAAGTATGAAGTTTCACCCCGGCCAATTAATCCGTCTGGGCTGTATATGGCCGGAACTTTGTTGAAAAATGATTTTGTCAAAAATCGACATTTTTGCCTAAATTTTGGAAAACTGACTGGCCGGTAGTGTTGCAAAATGAATTTAAAATCTGCTAATTGTATAATAAGAAAGTGAATAGAAATATTGTTACGACATATAACACGCTTTAATTTGTTTTTTAATTTAAAAAAAATATATTTCTTTGTAGTTGAATAGGTGGTGCCATCTACGTTTGGGCTTTAATATTTTATTAACGTCGATAAAATAATTAGAGCGAGACCAATGTGCATCTTGTGCGTGTTTGCGAGGGATGAGATATAGGAGAGTTTTTGTTTTTTGTATGTTTTCTCGTTCGTTTCAATAAAAACTGATGCGTGCGAGGACAGAGAGAAAAACGATTCTTCTAGAACTTTTGTTTGGTGCGAGGGTTTTGTTTTTGGTTTTTCAATTTTTAGATTTTGATTTTGGTGATAAGTCGGGTGCGACTTTAATAATAATATGCTTTTCGATTATAAAAAACGTTAAGCGTCTAGTTTTTGGTCGAAAACCAAATTTGATCGAGTTTTAATGTTAAAATTAAGAGAAATTTTTTTTTGGTGGGTCTAAGCCCCAACTTGTGGATAATTGTAAAAAATAAAAGTGTTACTTGAATAAACATATTGTTTTTTATTTTTAAAAAAAAATTAAAAGTTTCAGTTCAGGTGTTGTGAATGAAAATTTTGTTGTGTTGGGAAAGGAAAAAAACTATTTTAATTTACTTAGTTATCCCGTTAATTATTGAATTACTGTGGTGGGTTGGTGTGCCGCATTGGTACATGAGCTGCGCGTGTTTTAATAACTGTAAATTACAACCCAATACCGGTTGCCTAACGGGGCCTACAATTTTTAATTTGTGGGGTGCAAGTCACAATACAGTTTTCGGGTGGCCAGTTAAGGCCACTTGACTTAGTTTACTATCAAAGACGTAAAACAGAGACTCTGCGTTGGATTTTACGGTTCTCGGCGAATCAACGCACAACGTACAGGTGGCCAGGCATTTATTTTATTGATATCGTGTAGAGGCCCGAAACGGTACAATACAGGGTTGCCAGTTGGGTCCATCCAAAATTATTTACACGGCGGAAAGGTCACCCCACAGAAAAATATTTTCAGGTTTTGGCGAGCCCACGCCCTACGAGTTTTCGGATGGCCAGTTGACGCCATATGACTTTCTTTACTGTCAAGGACGTCCAACAGAGATTCTGCATTGCAACGAGCAAGCACCCAGCTGGCGATCGATGAAATTTTTTACGGACAAAGGCGAAGAAACGCCATCACCCTACAACCCTACCTTGCTGAAGGTCAATGCTCGAGTTTTGTTTTAATTTATTTTGTTTCAATTTATTTTTTTTTATTTAAATATTTAAATTATTTCCTATTTGTTGGGTTAATTTTGTTTCTATTCAAATATTTTCTTTATTGTAATCAAGCACCATACATATGGTGATCATGTACGCGGCCGGGGATGTACATTGGTTTTCGCTTCAAATTTTGTTCGGCGGCAATATTTTTCTTTCTTACTCCATTTTGCTTAATTTCCGCTCGGTCATTTTTTTATTGTCGTTACTTTCTTTGACATTTTCCTCCTTTTGTTGTTGTAGATCAATTAAATGGACATTTGGATTATTATTCTTTTGCTTCATTTTCTTGATTTTTTTTTATGTCGAAAATAAAATTGAATAAAATGAAGTTTTAAAGTTTATACGATTCGGTGTGGTGAGAGGAGGATTCTCATTCTGTGCCGGTGCCGTATTTACATTCTGAACATATGACTCCTCTTCATCCCTTAGGCAGCACATCCACAGGGTCGGAGTGGCTAGTCCAACCTATGTGTCGCCCATTCGGGGACGAGCTGGGCATCGGCCTTTCGGGGTCGATTGCTTATTCAGGGTTGTCTCTTCAGCAGACTAGGTAATTGTCATTCGGGGAGATCCGGTCACCGCCGGATGGACACACCCGGTTATTATTTATTTATCACGTTCCTCAAATTTCGTACGACAAATTCTGGTCGACTTGAATTTAAACAGTTTTCTTTAGTTCAGCTTACAGTTTTTGATTTTCTGTTTCACGGTGTAGACCAGGAGCAGCAAGCCTCTAATTCCCTCACGACCCATGCCATTACCTTGAGATCTAACAGGGAAAACATCACCGCGAGAGAAGCTTCTACGTGCTTAGTTGAAAACTACGGTTTGGCTGAGAGCCATCCTTAACAATATGCTAGATTTCCCCGAGTCATTTAAGCTTCTTCTTCACAATAGTTGGTAAAGTGTGTATATCGAAACATATTCTGCTATTAAGTTTCTTGTGTGGCAAACACAAAATTAGTTGAAATATTTTTTTAATTTTACCGTAAAAGGAGAGTTTGACAAAATTGACCACCAATTTTATTTTAAATTTTCTGAACTATTGGATAAATCAAAAGTAAATTCAGAAACGCAAAAGCATGTGTACTTCTTAATTGCCCCCAATTATTTTACTAATATTGTATGCCTGCCCCAAATCCATTTATAATCTGCATCCAATATAATTAGGATCGTAATAATTGATTTTGTAATAAATTTCATTCGACTTAATATACCACCACACACTTTATAAAAACATAAATGTCGGAAAATATAATGGCCATGTAATAGCGGGAAAAATTAATTATCCTGATCATAATTACTGTACAGAATTTTTTCCAACGGTTGACTACCCAATTCATACCGCATAAAGTACACAAATCATAATTAGCGTAGTAATACATTTACAGAGAACTTGAGGGTAGAAAAAACTATAAGAAAAATCTTTTGACGCTGCTTGTATTTTCATAAATATTTCCAATAAAATAAACTTCAAGTTGTACACAAAAGGAAAATCAATTAACTTCAATTTAGATTTTCCCCTTTATTTCTCTTTTGTCTGCTTGCAAAATATATTCGGGAAATTGTTATTTTCTTTATATGTGTACGGAAAAAAGCCGTGGTGCGGTATGGCTGGAATAGAAACAACAACTAATACCAAACTTATGATTTATCAGGATATTATGTTGTTCAGTACACTGTGGTGGTATAGTGTTACCGGGTTATTTTGGTATATTTGGTACGGTAAGGTACCGATGGAGAGAATGGTTATTTCCTTTTATGAAAAAATCGAGGTATTATTGTAGAAAGCTTACTTAATACATTTCGTTTTGTTTTCAATTATAAATGGGATTAGAAATAATATCACTTGCATATGTATGTGTGTGGTGAGTTGTCTCGTTATATATGTACGTAACTACCGTATATACATAGCTAGGTATATATGGTAGGTGTTTAGATTTAATTGAAATTAAACTCGATGAACTTACTCATTTATTCTGTACAGACATATTTCGTAGATACGGGTCATGGATTCTAATTAATTTGTATGTTGTTCACAAAAATTCCTGATTTATTCATACGCATATTTTGTATTTGAGTTACACGATGGGAATTGAAAAACATGTGCCATCATGACACAGTAATAACCGACGATAGCATTAAGATGAAAATTCTCATCTAATATTAAACTGTTTCGCTTGAGAGCGTATCATCTAAAATTAATTTTGATTGAATTTGGTATAATATACCGCATCTTGTAATTCGACGAAATTTGGTTAAGTTGCTTTTAGATTCGCGACAACGACAAAAAATTAAAATAAATAAATAGAAAGAAACAAAATTTAATTGCTTTTCTTAAAAAACAAAAAATAATAATAATTATTAAATAAACGGGAAAAAAATGTACTCTTAAATTAACATTAAGGATGTAATTTTTATTTTTTAAACTCATTAAATATTTTTAATGTGCATTAGCATCATTTTTCATTGTCTCAATGCAGTTTTCCATGTATAAATATCGCAATTTTCTTTCTTTCGTTTATTTCTCTTTTTATTGGTGCTCGCTTGCACCATATTTTCTTATCGTAATGAACATTCATTAAAAACAAACAAATACTTAATAGCAACAACAAAGATATGAAAAATATTTAGGATTATCCGACTCCTCTGGCGATACTTTTCTCATAAGATTCTTAGATTACAGGTTAAATTTTTTAAGATATATACAAAGATAAAAAGATTACGGCTTATGATGGTATCCAAGATTATTATTTTTATTTTTTTCCTGCACCTTAATCGTATTCATGGCTTTTACAGCAATTCAGCCATTTCATGGATAATTTGTTATCAACGTATACATTTAGCTTCTAGATGGTGATTTCGACTAAATATTTTGATAGAGTACTAAAGTACTCAATATATGATGTGTCTTAGGAATTGAGCTATTATAGTCCTACGTAAGCTGAGGTGTTTTCAGGAGTTTTCCTTAATTATTTCTATTAATAGTGAAACTTACGTACAAGTTATAAAAACTATTTTGAGGCCAGGCCTAGCAAAAAAAAACTGATCTTAAACTTGCGTCTAATTTCGTTTTTTCGTTCAAGGTTGAGTTAAGGATGAAATAATTTTATCAAAATTTTAAAACAAATTTCGAACAAGCATATATGCCTTCCTATGCAATAAAATTGGTGTCAACTCATAAAACAAAGTCATACGTTTGGATTTATTCGGTAAAAAAGAATTACACTGCTACTGTTGAGCTAACCATCACCCCCTTACATTTAGTGCAAAATTAGTAGCTATTTATGAGCTCTTGAAATTCGCAAACAAAAAGTTTGGGCCTCACTCAGTTTAGCATAAATTTAAATAATTGTAGCGGCAGGGGATGAAAAAAATTGTACTTATCCCCACCACTAAAACCGGGGTATTTTAAAAAATTATTAAGAAAATATTTGAAGCTATTTATGAGCTTTCAATTTAAGGGCACTTCGATTTTTGGGCTAACCCTTAAAATCATAATTAACCCTTTAAAGATATCGTAAATCGCGTATATACTTGTAAGCATAAACGACCAATTCTTGTAAAAATTAAGTATTTCAAAGTTGGATATGATGAACCGATTTATAAACTCACGTAAAATTTTGAGCTGCTACTACTTAACAAGGGTGCCAACCGCAATTCGTCTAGTATGCAAAAACGTTAAGTTCTATTAAAACTGCAAAGCTTAAACATTAGAATGTCGGATATAATGTATTGATTTATGACCACATGAAATACATGCAGTTTGGTGTTAAGCTGTTCCTCGTTAGCACGAATACTACTAAATAATTCCCAGAATTCAAAATATTCTTTAAAAATATTTGGGTTTCTAAATTTAAAAAAAAATGTCATTCGAACTTTTTTTTTAAATTTTAATCAATGCAATCTGTTTTGAGGCTCTCACTACTCTTTTACGGTTTTGCTTTTCCCGCCCTTATTTTACGCCAGCCGGCCAAATCGAGGACGTACAGCGATGAGACCGATTTAAGACCAACTGAACCAACCGCTATTGCATAGCGCCATTCCAGCCTATTCTGGCCTGGAAGATGGGTCGGCGCATGAGTTTTGCACACCGACAGGGGGTCAAAGAAGTGTTACATATTACTACAGATCGTAATCTGTGAAATTTCACTTTGCATCTTTCCTCAATCGTGATTCGAACCCGGTACTTCCCGAACAAAACTTCAAAGCTTCAACCACTGTGCCATTTGGTCGGTGTCGTTTGAACTTGATAAAATGGCGTTCTATTCATACCCAACATTGAAATTTTCAGGTTTTGGAATTTGAAAACCATTTGTCGTTTATGCTTGAGAAATTTAGGGAAGTATTCGTGTTAAGGGGTAGCACCTCGAAATTCAAATGAGCAATTGGGAACTTGTAGTTGGGAAATTGAGGGCGGTATTCGTGTTAATGGGTAGAAGGGGTGTACTACTAAATCCCGGTTTCAAAATCGCGGTTTTCAAAATCGTGGTTTTAAAATCCCGGTTTTCAAAATCACGGTTTTCAAGATTCCGATTTTCTATTCTTCCAGTTATAAAGTCTTGATTTTGAAAAAAAAAATTTTAATTCGGGTCGGCCGGACTAGTAATGTTTTAACATGCGAATAAGATATCTTCCAGAAAAATTTGTTTATTTTCGAATATACTTGATTATAGGGGTGGAAGTGATACATTTTAGTGAAGGAAAATTGTATGAAGCAAATTCATTAATATTTGATAAAAAAAATTACGAAATATTCCTTAAAACAAATTAAAAAAATATATTTCCAGACACGAAAAGTAACCCCTTTGACACATTACGCCCTTCGACACATGCGGCCTTCAGAGACATTCAACACTTCGAAACATTCGGCCTTTCGTAATTTAGCCCTTCTACATTCGGTCCTTCGATATACAGCCCTTTGATATCATACCGAATTGTAGAGGCTTCAATAAATCTCGCGGGCACGCGGGAAAACGTATCGCTCCTCCCCCTCCGTTTAGTCCTCCAAGGGACTTTAGAAAAAAAAATCCAGGAAAGCGGAATTCAAAAACCTGTCGGAAATAAAGGATCAGTTTACTAGTTTTATTCTAAGTGAATGATTCGAATTGAAAACTGATTTTTTTAAATAGTTTTAGAATACGGTCGATAGGGATGGAACTTGACCATGTTTTTACTGATTATGTTAAAACTCTACAAGTACGTCATTCTAAAATGATTTTTTGCTAAAGCTCTAGAATATGGCCATTAGCGAAAGAACTACGCTATTTTTTGCAGATTATGATAAAATTCGACATGTGTGATGGAATTAAAATCATAAATTGGTTTTTCATTCTGGAAATATGATTCGAAAATGATTTTTTGTTCTGAAATAGGCGGTCCTTTTTGTCCAGATACGCAGAGCTTTATCAAAAACTCGTTTAATAATCCAATTTAGATCGTGTCAAATTTAAACATAATCGGTTAACAAATGGTTAATTCCCACATGTCAATTTTCGATATAATCTATTAAGAAATGGCCAGATTTCATCTCTATCCGCCTTATTCCAGAACTTTATCAAAAACTCATTTTTTGAATTCCATTTAGGACCCATATGTCGAATTTCAACTAAATCGGTTAAGAAATAGAATAGTTCCATAATGATGGCCATATTTCAAAACTTTATCGCAAAATCATTTTAGAAATCGATTTGCATCGCACGTAACGAATTTCAACAAAATCGGCTTAGAAATGGCCTAGTTCCATCTCTATTGACCGCTTTACCGAAAACTCATTTTTGAATTTTGTCAAAAAATTATTTAAGAGTCCCATTTTCACAGAAGTCAAATTTTAAATATTCAAACAGGGATTTCCTAAAAACCGGGATTTTTTTTATATAAAACCGGGATTTTGGAACCCGGGATTCCGTTACACACCGTCAATATAAAAACAGCACGTATTTTGTGAGTTCTGAAATCGGTTCGCCATATTCAACTTAGAAAAATTTAATTTTTACAATTTTGAAAGAGTTTGTCGTTTGACCTTGAGAAATAAATTGTGAGATTCGTGCTAAGAGATCGCAGGTCAAAATTCAAACTTGTAACATTGGTAATGTTCCAGCAGCCTAAAAATATAAGTTTGTTCGAATTTTTATCACTCAATTGCGCAGTGACATTTCATATGTGTTTGATAGTATCGTGACACCAGCGTCTGTATATTACCAAATCTATCTCTTGATGTCTTTGTAGCTATTTTGGAAAGCCCTAATCTAAGTGGCTGAATAATCTGGTGATGATTATTGGTATAATAATTTAAAAAATATGATAATAGATGGTGATGATGCTGGAGAGTGTCTCGGTGTTATTTTCATCACCGAAAAACTTGAAATTATACAATTGTGGTCGGTCATTCGGTGATTGTATTTTAAAGAATAAATAAGCAGACAATTCAAGGTATTAGTTGGCAGAAGTAATTGTATAATTACAAGTGTTGTATATACTGCAATATATAAATCGTGCTCGTGAAGTTGAAATAAAAGAAAAATATAAAAAAATAAAACGCTAATTATTACGAGCGTGTATAGTTTGTGCCACGTTATCCGAAACAAATTGAGTACTTTTGCGGGGATTGCAGAGTCACATAAAAATCAAGGTGGTATTCGCTTAGGCGGCACCCCGCTATCGGCTGGCGTCTCCGCGATATATTTTTGTTCGATTGTCGGTTCGATTTTATCGCAACGGTACTCAAGTACGGGTA
The DNA here is from genome assembly GCA_932526605.1 of Nephrotoma flavescens. Lineage (NCBI taxonomy): Eukaryota > Metazoa > Arthropoda > Insecta > Diptera > Tipulidae > Nephrotoma > Nephrotoma flavescens. Next base: position 221,120,818 of record OW052220.1, read on the forward strand.
CCAGTGAATCACACCGTAAAGAAAATATTGAAAACGGTTCATCAAAACGCAAAACGGTAAATCGAGCAAGATTTTGGATGTAATATGCATAACTGTCAATAACCATCATCATCTATCACGGCCTAAATAAGCTAAGTTTTTTTTTATTTATTCCTACTTATTATAAATAACATATATACATATCACACATATACAACTTAAATTCTGTGGAGTATATACAAATGTAATTAAAAACTATGTGAATCACTAAATACTTATATTTATTACGATTTATTTATTAATTTATTTATAATTATATTAGCTTAATGATGATTTTATTTAATTATTGATTACTTTTCTAATGATCATGTTTATTATAGTTTCATATTTTATAATTTAGTAATTATCATATGTTTATCATTAAAATGTTTATGCAATCTCAATAGGGCCGCGGACCCAAAAAAATTAGTTATAAAATAATCAAATTTGTACGTTACAATTACAAATTTCTTATTCTTATTATTATTGTTGTAATTGTGATGTACAAAATACTTAGCTAAATTATAGTTTAAATAACCTTTCATATGTACTTGTAACACAAATATTCCGATCGAATTATTCCAATAATTATTTATCAATTTCATGTTAATTTTTCGTGTGTTTTATTGCTGCTGTCACGATACTATCATTTACAATTTGCTTCTTTTCGTGTGGTGTAATAATGTTTCTTGAATTTTCTTATAGTTTAATGTAGTAATATCCCAATTACTATGTCTGAGTAAACTTTATTAGATAGTTAAGGCTAACACGTTGATCAGGGAAGCGTACCAAAAAATAATGTGATGCACGGTATAGCTTGTAGGAAAGGGGTGGCGAGCATGTGGTCTACAACAGCCTTGACCACGCTAATAAAATGACGGTACATACCTCACCTTTGTTTAATTAATTATTTGTTGTTTTAGTATTCCGTTTTTTGCATTGAGTTATTTACAGCTCTTTTGATTAATTTTTCAATCAGATAAATAACGTTAATAAATTACGAATATCTCCTGTTAGTTTTCTGTTTTTTTTAAGCGTCTCATTCCATATAAGTATTCACTCACAATATCATCGGTATGGGTAACATGGCAGCACATCAAGGTTACTGCAATTAGTGATAAGTACTCCACCCACCGACTGAACCTAGCCTCGCAAACGTGCTGCTATCACATGTTAAAAGGATTGCAGTGACATTCTGCTAACGGAACACATATCTTGCTTTGCAGTGGCGCCAAATGGTAGAATCAATTAGAGTGGCGCTCACTACCAAACCATTACACTGCTGTTCCGTTACAGTGGCGCCCAAACTTCGGCATAATTTAGTTTTTGTTGATTTATTTTTAGTGATAAAAGTTGGAGTTACCCATACTTGTGATTAATTTTCTTTAGTTTCCGATGGTGTACTATAAGTTTTAATAACACTTTTCTTTGATAATTTGTATTTGGGATTTTGAATCTCCGCATTGTTTATCCGCATTTGCGTTTTGACTGCAGTGTTAGGCACAGGTTTAAGACTCCAAATTCCCGCAGTTAATATATATTTGCTAATTTCCTTCCTTCTTGGAAAGTTGCGCTTTAAACTGCGTCTAAGATTGTTAGCATGTTTTATATATATATTATATTTATGTTCTAGAATTAGTTTCAGCTTTAATTGATGTTGTTCTTATATTTAATTCTTAAATATATTTTCACTTAGAGTTTTGATTGTAATGATTAGGTTTTACTAAATAAGTACAATTTTGTTTACGTCCCATTTCGAGTTCGAATTCCGATTATAGGCGTTGATGAGTGTTTGCATTCATTGCGATTCCGTACTCTTGTAAGAATGGTAATTTAAATTCCAAACATTTTATTTATATGGAATGAGGTGTTCGATAAGTTGTAAATTCTTTGTGTATGTACTAGTCAATTTTATATTATTTAAGGTGTTAGCCAACTATCAGTTAATTAGAAAATAATTTCTTTGAGATATTTCATTGGAGAAAAAAAAAATTATTTTTTTGTGTCGTGCAAATTATATTGACATTAGTTAAGTGATCTGATTATTTGTTTAGTGACATTTGAGTATTTGATATATTTAACGGTTTTCCAGAACTATTACATTGTGTTGTTTTATACATCAGAACAATATATTTCTAAATTTAGTGATTCAAACCTTACATTTTAAAAATAAATAAAGATGATTATGAACGTCGAGTACTTGGACTGTGACGAACTTTCCATAGAATGCCAAGTGCGGAATATAACAGGCAATATCACGCGTAAAATGTTAAAATTGCGAGAAGCACTGGAGAAGGAATTACAGCATCAAGCTACACCACCAACTCGTGCGCATCAAGCAGCACTTTCAAACCCGAAACGCGAAATTAATTATTGCAGCAGTAAATTGAAAAACATCGAAAGCCAATTGAAGGATATGATGGATGATAGTAATTTTCAATTGGAATTTATAGACGAGTTGATGACCGGTGTATTACATGTTGGTGATCGACTGGGGAGAATAAATCCTTCGAAGTCAGTGTCAGCGGTTTCCACGAAAATGATCGCAATATGCCACAAATTGTTAAGCTGTCTTCAGGATATACGCGCTGAACAAGCTGTCTCTGCTGACCTCGAAAATTCCTTGAAACAAGTTTGCGGTGAAATTACCGAAGGACAGGAATGCATAGATCTTGGGTCAGATGAAACAGATATAGAAAGCGAAAACATTAATATCCCGCAAAAATCAGGAACATCAACGAAAATTGACCAAATTGCACAATATCAATCGGAGAAAAGGTCCATCGCAGTTGAGAATGTCAAGCCAAATTTGGAAGTGGGGCAATTTCACCAAAAGAAGCCAACGGAGATCGAAAGGCCGAGACAAACAGTAACCGAAGATGAGCAAATGGATTTGATTGTAGATAAACTATGTCAAAAATTAAGCATAGGAATGGCTTCACGTAATCTCAATACAGGAGCCAAACAGATTGTCAACACGCGACTTCCAAGGCAGGATCTGTTTAATAATGATGGCGATTTACAAGGACACCAAAATGTCAATCAATCCGAATTCCAGTTTTCTCACGAAAAACGTTTGAAAGAACCTGAAAGCAACATACCAAACAACGCAAATATCCCCAAACAAGATTTAAAAATATATAACTGGAAAATGTCGTATCATGGTGATGGAAAGGATGAAGTACCAATAGAAAGGTTTTTATACCGAGTCCAGAGAATGGCATTGGAGAACGGACTTACCAAACAACGGTTAGCAGCAAACTTTAGTGTACTATTGAAAGACCACGCCCTAAATTGGTACTGGGAATTTCAAGAAAGTAATGGATCAGTAGGGTGGGAAGATCTCAGCAATGCCATGATCGAACGATTCAAAACCAGGAGAACTGATTTTGACGTTAGACAAGCCTTAGAACGAAGGAAGCAGCGTACGAAGGAGCCTTTTCTGGATTTTTACCATGCAATTCGCAGTATCATGCTTTCATTAAAGACACCCATGGGAGATCTAGAACTTATAAATCTGATTTCAAGAAATATGCGAGGGGGATTGCAGGACAAGTTTGCAGGTCACCAATTTATAAGTATTACAGACATGGTTCACCAGTGTGTTGCGGTAGAGGATACATGGTCTAGGATAGGCTGGACTCCAGAAATTTTTCATCAGTCGAAGCCAAAGCAAATTAACGAACTGGACGTGGTTGGTAATGACGGAGGAATGGATGATGTAGATAATTCTGAGTGGCATCAAGACTCTAATTTGGTGTGTGCAGTTGCCAATGCTAAAAGTTTTGCAGATCCATCTAAGCAAGGAAGGGTGTCTTTTGACAAACCATATTCACCAAATTCATGCTGGAACTGCTATGGAATTGGCCACATGTTCACAGACTGTATGGTTCCAGTAAAACATCGCTTTTGTTTTGGATGCGGAGCTTCTGACACATTGAAACCTCATTGTAAGAATTGTCGAAGCAAGCAAACGGGAAACGCAATGGGGGACTTCAGAAATACTGGGACTCTGAATTCCCGCACATCGACTACCAGACCACCCAAGTCCTCGCAGATGGAAGTGGCCACAAATACGGACCCAGAGTTATATCAAATGGCTTTGCCGAACCATTCCAGTGTTCGGAAAACTTAGGAAAAGATGCATGTACACAAGCAGAACAAAATGCAAAAATCCATATTTCACGATTAAATCGCTCTATTAGATATTTTAACCTACGGAAGCAGATACAGAAAATGGTAAACGAATCAACGGTTGCTGCATTTCAAGATAATAGACCGTATGCTAATGTACTAATTAATGGTGTGCCTTATCGAGGGTTGCTCGATAGTGGAGCAAACGTTACAGTTTTAGGAAATAACGCCGAAGAGTTTTTGAGTGCACAAAACGTAAAATTAAAGAGTCTACCAACATCACTATGGACCGCTAGTGGTCAGAAACAGAGGGTGCTTGGACATATTATAGCAAAACTTTCTTATGGGGGCAAAACGAAGACCATGCGTGTTCATATAGCTCCAGGGCTAAGTCAAGCGTTATACTTAGGGATTGATTTTTGGGAGTTGTTCGGTCTTGTTCCAATGCTAATCAATGAATTGGAGACTAGTTCTGAAGCAACAACGAACAATCCACAAATGCACGAGCTCAACAAACGTCAGCAAGCCATCCTAGCGAATATAGTCAACCAGTTTCCATCAAGCGACAAATTGGGTTTAGGACGTACGCATCTTATCGAACATAAAATAGATGTTGGTCAAGCTCCAGCCATAAAACAGCGGTATTACGCAGTATCGCCCGCAAAGCAAACTGAACTATATCGAGAATTGGATAGAATGATCGCACTTGGAGTAATTGAAGAAAGCCAAAGCTCCTGGTCATCCCCAGTAAACCTCGTAAACACGGCTAATGGAAAGGTTCGGCTCTGCCTGGATGCACGTAAAGTGAACTCAGTGACGGTGACGGATGCTTATCCTTTGCCTTTGATCGAGGGGTTGCTAAGCCGTTTGGACCAAACCCGATATATCAGTTCCATAGACTTAAAGGATGCCTTCTGGCAAATACCCCTCGATCAAGAGTCGAGGGATAAGACAGCCTTCACCGTCCCAGGGCGTCCACTCTACCAGTTTGTCGTCATGCCGTTTGGGCTGTGCAATGCAGCCCAAACGATGTGTCGACTTATGCACAAGGTCATCCCTCACCGATTGCATGACCGGGTGTTTGTCTACCTGGACGATCTTCTCGTTGTCTCGGCAACGTTTGAAGATCACATTTTGTTATTATCTGAAGTGGCGAGATTGTTGCGTGAGGCAAATCTCACCATAAATGTCGAAAAAAGCAAGTTTATGCTGAAGGAGACAAAATATCTCGGTTATGTGGTTGGTGATGGATGCCTCAGAGTGGACCCCTCCAAAGTCCAGGCAGTAGCCGAATACCCCGTACCTCGCACGACACAGCAGATAAGGCGTTTCTTGGGGATGACTGGGTGGTACAGGCGATTTATTCCAAGTTATTCTTCGGTGGCTGCTCCCATCAGTGATCTTTTGCGAAAAGGCGCAAAACCCAAATGGAACCCTTTGGCTCAAGATGCATTCGAGAAGCTTAAACAATCGCTAATATCCGCACCAGTTCTGGTTAACCCAGACTTTAACAAACATTTTTATGTTCAATGCGACGCGAGCTCAACCGGCGTTGGTAGCGTCTTGTTTCAGCGGGAAGGAGAGGAAGAGCACCCAATCGCTTACATGTCGGCAAAACTGAATAAAGCTCAGCGTAACTATACCATAACAGAATTAGAGTGTCTGGCTGCGGTGATGAGCGTTAAAAAGTTTCGACCTTACATCGAAGGTTATCCGTTTACGATCATCACTGACCACGCCAGCCTGAAATGGCTTATGGATCAAAAGGATCTATCTGGACGATTAGCAAGGTGGGCGCTAAAACTCCAGCCACATAAATTCACCATTGAGTACCGAAAAGGAACACAAAACATCGTACCAGATAGCCTATCAAGGATAAACGTTGATGAGTGTAAAGTGCCAACTGATTCCCCTCTACATCTTGATATGTATTCACCAGTTTTTAACGACGGAGAATATCAAGCACGAGTTATAGCTGTTGCCGATAACCCAAACGCCTCTACAAATTTTAAAGTCAGCGCGGGAAAATTGTTCATTAAAATCAATGAAGCACACCACGAGAAGAGTGACATCCCACCTTGGAAACTCGTAGTTCCAGCAGGACTTACGGAAGATTTGATTCACCAAGCACACAATCCCCCGTCAGCCGCACACCAAGGAATCGCAAAAACTTTGGAATTATTGAGACGACAATTTTACTGGTCAGCCATGGCTTTACAGGTGAGAAATTATATTAACGCATGTGAAGTGTGCAAGAAGGCTAAACCAGTTAATTTAGTCACCAGACCAGATATGGGACAATATATCGAATCAGTAAGACCATTCCAACGACTATATATAGACTTTTTAGGTCCATATCCACGTACTGCTAATGGTTACACGCATATTATGATTATTTTAGATCATTACACTCGATTTATAATACTTGAGCCATTGAGATCAGCTTCAGCGGTAAAAGTGTGTCAATTTCTAGAAGGAAAGATTTTTCAGCTTTTTGGCGTACCAGAAATTTTATTTTCGGACAACGGCCCCACAATTTAAATCGTTATTATTGGCGAGTCTTCTAGAAAAATATGGCGTAAGACACGAGTTTACAGCTATATATGCTCCACAGTCCAACTGTTCAGAACGTGTGAATCGATCTATTCTTGCGGCCATAAGATCGTATGTCAAGGATGATCATAAATATTGGGACCGTCATTTGGATGAAATAGCCGGAGCACTAAGAAACACGGTCCATTCATCAACGAGCTTTTCGCCCCATTACTTGACATTCGGACAACACAAGATTATGCATGGGTCGTCATACGAATTAGCTAGGAAATTGCACTCATTAAATGATACTAATGTCGAGATTTTATCACCATCTGATCGACTATCAATAGCCCAACAAGATGTATTACGGAATTTAAAGATGGCTTATGAAAGGAACGCTTCGAAATATAACCTTCGTAGCAGGACACGAGTATTCAGTCCTGGTCAAAGTGTGTTCGTCCGTAATTTCACACAAAGCTCAGCACAACAGAATTTTAGTAGCAAGCTCGCGCCGAAATTTACTAAAGCTATTATATCAAAACGAATCGGGTCTGTGATATATGAGGTGATAGACCATTCCGGAAAAATCCTGGGGGCATTCCATGCGAAAGATATTAGGTAAGAGGTATTGGTAGAATCGCACCTTCTCACAACTCAAATGTTAAATTGTTTAATCAACAAACATATTCTCTCTTCTGTCTAATGTTTCTGTTAGTATTACTTTGCCCGGCTTTTAGAGACCTTCTCATGGGTGTGGGGCTGCCCCACGATTGTAACATTGGTAATGTTCCAGCAGCCTAAAAATATAAGTTTGTTCGAATTTTTATCACTCAATTGCGCAGTGACATTTCATATGTGTTTGATAGTATCGTGACACCAGCGTCTGTATATTACCAAATCTATCTCTTGATGTCTTTGTAGCTATTTTGGAAAGCCCTAATCTAAGTGGCTGAATAATCTGGTGATGATTATTGGTATAATAATTTAAAAAATATGATAATAGATGGTGATGATGCTGGAGAGTGTCTCGGTGTTATTTTCATCACCGAAAAACTTGAAATTATACAATTGTGGTCGGTCATTCGGTGATTGTATTTTAAAGAATAAATAAGCAGACAATTCAAGGTATTAGTTGGCAGAAGTAATTGTATAATTACAAGTGTTGTGTATACTGCAATATATAAATCGTGCTCGTGAAGTTGAAATAAAAAAAAAATATAAAAAAATAAAACGCTAATTATTACGAGCGTGTATAGTTTGTGCCACGTTATCCGAAACAAATTGAGTACTTTTGCGGGGATTGCAGAGTCACATAAAAATCAAGGTGGTATTCGCTTAGGCGGCACCCCGCTATCGGCTGGCGTCTCCGCGATATATTTTTGTTCGATTGTCGGTTCGATTTTATCGCAACGGTACTCAAGTACGGGTACCAGTGAATCACACCGTAAAGAAAATATTGAAAACGGTTCATCAAAACGCAAAACGGTAAATCGAGCAAGATTTTGGATGTAATATGCATAACTGTCAATAACCATCATCATCTATCACGGCCTAAATAAGCTAAGTTTTTTTTTATTTATTCCTACTTATTATAAATAACATATATACATATCACACATATACAACTTAAATTCTGTGGAGTATATACAAATGTAATTAAAAACTATGTGAATCACTAAATACTTATATTTATTACGATTTATTTATTAATTTATTTATAATTATATTAGCTTAATGATGATTTTATTTAATTATTGATTACTTTTCTAATGATCATGTTTATTATAGTTTCATATTTTATAATTTAGTAATTATCATATGTTTATCATTAAAATGTTTATGCAATCTCAATAGGGCCGCGGACCCAAAAAAATTAGTTATAAAATAATCAAATTTGTACGTTACAATTACAAATTTCTTATTCTTATTATTATTGTTGTAATTGTGATGTACAAAATACTTAGCTAAATTATAGTTTAAATAACCTTTCATATGTACTTGTAACACAAATATTCCGATCGAATTATTCCAATAATTATTTATCAATTTCATGTTAATTTTTCGTGTGTTTTATTGCTGCTGTCACGATACTATCATTTACAATTTGCTTCTTTTCGTGTGGTGTAATAATGTTTCTTGAATTTTCTTATAGTTTAATGTAGTAATATCCCAATTACTATGTCTGAGTAAACTTTATTAGATAGTTAAGGCTAACACGTTGATCAGGGAAGCGTACCAAAAAATAATGTGATGCACGGTATAGCTTGTAGGAAAGGGGTGGCGAGCATGTGGTCTACAACAGCCTTGACCACGCTAATAAAATGACGGTACATACCTCACCTTTGTTTAATTAATTATTTGTTGTTTTAGTATTCCGTTTTTTGCATTGAGTTATTTACAGCTCTTTTGATTAATTTTTCAATCAGATAAATAACGTTAATAAATTACGAATATCTCCTGTTAGTTTTCTGTTTTTTTTAAGCGTCTCATTCCATATAAGTATTCACTCACAATATCATCGGTATGGGTAACATGGCAGCACATCAAGGTTACTGCAATTAGTGATAAGTACTCCACCCACCGACTGAACCTAGCCTCGCAAACGTGCTGCTATCACATGTTAAAAGGATTGCAGTGACATTCTGCTAACGGAACACATATCTTGCTTTGCAGTGGCGCCAAATGGTAGAATCAATTAGAGTGGCGCTCACTACCAAACCATTACACTGCTGTTCCGTTACAGTGGCGCCCAAATGGTAGAATCAATTAGAGTGGCGCTCACTACCAAACCATTACACCGCGTTCCGTTACAAACTATACACGTATTTTGTGAGCTCTGAAATCGCTCCATCGTATTAAACTTTGAATTTCTTAATTTTTGCTTTTTAATATTTTTGAAATGTTTAATCTTTTCGGACCTGAATTTCGTGAGCTCATAACTCGGTACACCGTATTCAACTTTGAAATATTGACTAAAAATAAATTTGAATAAAATAATTGACTAAAACTTGTTTCAGCGAAAGCAACAGAAGTTGGGTAGGCTTACAAATATTCTAAGAATAATTGTCAAATTTTGAGACAGCTGTATATTTTCAAGTGATGGATCTACATTCAAATTGGTTCAGGAAATATTCCTTAGCTTATTAACTCATCAATTATTTCAATAGAAATTTCCTTTCAATAGTTTCCCAACAATCGATCCACTGAAGCTTGTGTATCCTCATACGAAAGATCTTCAAACGTTCACGTAATTTCAAATAAATTACAAATTTGATGCTGTGATTCAAATCGCCATCACAAACCAGATCAATAAAACTTAATCAATAGTACAGTGATCGTCAGCATCGCTAGGTTATCTAAATTTTTCAGTTTCACATCTAAAACTGTATTTCGGGCCTCTATTATATCACTAGATTTGTTTGTTGTTACAGGTTTATAATTTGAAACCAACTGGTTTGCGACTAGTTTTAATGGTTTGATTCGTGCAGACCGTCGATATCGAATGAAGTAAAATGTTTACAACTTTCTTCAAAGTGTCTCATCTATCTGGACTGGCAATAAAGAAATTATACATTTATTGAATTTTTTCAAAGTATAGTATGGCTTCCTGGTATGTTCTTACATCGTCTACTCCAATCAAATTCAATGTGTGATTGCCGCCGCCATAAATAATAAAATTAAGGTTAATCGGAATGAGTTTTAGGCTAAAATAAAAAATATACACTGTGACCCTAAAGTACCCTAAAGACCCTTAAAAACACCCTGCAACTAAACTTTTAAATTAATATTTGAAAATTTGAAACAAAAACAAATATTTCAAAATTATCAAATTGAAAAATTTTAATTTTTTGGCGTTTGTTTTGAGTAAAAATTAAAAAATTAAATTCTTAAAAGAATACACATCACTATCGCACAGAGATGAGTGAGGTCTTTTAAGTGGTTCTCTCACTAGAGATTTCCAAGTAAGTCCACTTCGATCACATCTGTGCAATCCGTAAAGGCCCGAGTTAAATAATTTCAAAAGCTTATGAGTTTTTAAATAACACTCAAAGATACTCTCTCGCAAATAACAAACTAGTAGAGATTTGCGAGAATTTAGCTACATAAGATTGGTTTCTAACGCGGAGCTAAATAATTTCAAATGTTTAAGAAATATGTTTAAGACTAAACGATTTCCCCTCTTGAATAAAAAAAAATCTCACAGATATCCACAGGCTAAGTAAAATTGGTTTGTGCCATAAAATCCTATTTAAGAACTACTTCGATCACCTCTGTGCGATTCGTAAACTCCAAGTTAAATAATTTTAAGTGTCTAAGAATTTTTTTATAACACTCAAAGATATTCTCTTTCGAAAAACAAAAGATAAATCTTAGAAACTTCCTAAACGCATATGGCTAGGTTAGATTAGTTTCTACTAAATATACTAATTCAGGACCACATTGAACACCTCTTTGCGATCCGTAATGGCCGATTTAACTAATTTCAAATGTTTAAGAATTTTGTGTAAAATTCAAAGATATTCTCTCTCGAATTAAAAAAAAAATCTCAGAGATTTTTCGTGCATGTGCCTAAGTAAGATTGGTCTCTTTCATCAAGTACTAATTAAGAACCACTTCGACCGTCACTGTGTGATCCGTGGGGTCCGAGTAAAATAGTTTAAAATATACCAGAATTTTTGTATCACACTGAAAGGTATTTTATCGAATAACAATAATTTCGGATATTTCCGAGCATGTAGCTAGATTTATTTCTCTCAAAGATAATAACTCTCGAATAACGTAGATCTCTAGAGATTTCCGAGCGAGTAGCTATGTAAGATTGGTTTCTTACATCAAATACTAATTCCATACAACTTCGATCACCCCGTGCGATCCGCAGGGGCAGGTTAATTAATTTTACATGTTTAAAATTTTTTTTATAACACTCAAAAAAATTCTCTCTCGAATAACATAAATCTTAGAGATTTCCGAGTATGCGGCGAAGTAAACTTGTTTTAAAAAGTTGCCTTTCGTATCTTTTGCCCAAAACTTTTCTCAAAAATTCAATTTATATTACCAATTTTATATTTTTGAGATATTAGTGTTTATTTGAAATATTCCAGCATTATTAAGAAAGTTAAATTTTTGAGTGGTTTTTTAATTTTAGGATTATGTTTTAATAAATTTGTTTGTACACCGTTATACCGTTATAAAATTGTCCAATACAAAATGTGAAATCAAGTTCAAATTGTTTTAGCCAAAGGTGACATGTTGCTCTCTTTTTCCTTGTCGTTTTCTGTATTTTGAGCGTGAACTGCGATTTTTATATAAAACCAAATTTAACAGAACAATTTTGTTTTAAAAACAATTGCTTCCGGTGTATAAGTTTGTTACGACTGTGTTGTCTGTAACAAGACATAATATTCGTTTACGCGTGACATCCCCATATTTTGTTAGATTTTATGTTTTTACGCGCGGTTTCTTGCGTCTGTGTTGTTGATGTCTGAACGCGTTCCGTGGTGGAGGGATTCCCGTATGTTTTTGTTCGTTTGGTTGGTAGTAAAACGAAAATGGGAGAGAGAGAGAACAATGCGAATCGAGTGTGTGCAAAGTAAAACGTTTAAGAAAAAATGTTTTTTTCTTGTATGTCTCTCTTTTGTACCAACGAAAATTTGGTATAAAGGAAAGACAGAGAAGAGAGATGCATTTTCTTCTAGAACGTTTTACGAGCTGTGCGACGCTCGAATTTTGTTTGTTAATTCAGTCGAGTGGTAAATTTTGATAGATTAAGCTTGGGATGTGAATTTTCAATTAAGCAGATAGAGTTTAATTAATTTTTTATTTGGATGTTAAAAAAAATCTATTTTTTGTTTATTCTCAAGTAGAGTTAAAGATAAAATAAAAGTTGGTTATGCTATAAAGTGTCTGTGTATTATTTTTGGCGGTATAAAAGAAAAGCGAAAAAAAATTATTTTGGAATTGTGCAAAAATAAGCAAAAGCATAATAAAGCAAATGAAAGTGTTTCTCGATAGTTTGAAAGGAAAAATAATAAAAATCCACCGATATTTTTGATTTGGTTTGGCGTTGCTGGAATTTGATATAGAGCGACAGGGTGACCGGTCTCGAGAGTCTTTATTTTGTGTCGAGCATCAATACGGTATTTTGTTGATGGTGTTGTAACGAATGGTCAGTTGAGACCATTCAACGTGGACATAACGAGTGGGGTGAGACAACGGCCCCTCCAATTTTGACGACCTATTAAGGTTAAATTTTCGGTTTTCGGCGAAAGGTCGCCCAACGGTAAATTGAGTTTGGGTGAAACAACGCTCCGTATTATTAAATAATTGGGAAGAAGGACGCTCAACGTTTATTCTACGTGGTTACGGATAGAACGTAAGGCCGTTCATCATCGGTATTGCCTCAAACGGGCAACATTCTACAGTTTCGGGCGGTCAGGTGAGACTCGCTGCAAACCACGGGTGCTGCATTTAGTCGTTGTAGTAGCATATTTTACCGGCGGTTGGGCCGCACCGGTGGAGCACGCGGTAAACGGCACCAAGGCCGCAACGGTCCGGGTGGGGCAAGGCCACCTGTGGCATGACGGCCGCGCAAGGCCGCAACAGAATTTTTTTTTTTTTTATTTTAAAAACAAGGTACAATTTTTATTTTTTTTTGATTTTTTATATATATACATATTTAAATTTTTTTATTTTAACATAATTTTCAAATTTTTGTTGTGATCGAGCGCCGCACAGCGGGTGCACGCTCGATGCGCATTGTTCCTTTCTCTCTCTCTCTCGTTTTCTCCCCTCCTTTTCTTTCGTTTCTTCTCGTGGGAAGTCGGATTTCTTGAGTTTTGTTCGACTAACTTAAATAAAATAAAAATATGAATTATTAAAGTTTTTCGGTGTGGTGTGATGGGAGCGGAGACTCCCTCCGTGTCGGTTTAATGTTTGCGGTCCCTTGGTGCCCGCATCCAATTCCGTAACCAGGGCTTGCTCCCGTTTGAATTCGGATGGATGCGCGCACCAAGGCACCTCTACCGTTATTATTATTATAATTTATTTTTATTATTCGGTTCGTTCCTCAGGTTCCGGCCGACGAATTTCGGCGGAACATCGGTGTTATTATTATCATTTGCGTTTTCCCATTTTTTATAATTATCTGTTAATCACGGTGTAGGCCAGGAGCCCTGCATGCCTCAAACCCCACGACCTTCGCACTTCTCCGCTGAGAACGTAGCCGGCAAAACATCACCGTGGAGGCCTCTGCAGGTGCTTAGTGAAAATCTGCAGGTTGGCAGTAGCCAGCCTGTAACAAGTTTCGATTAAAGTTCAAAATCGGTAAATGTGCGAAATTTTTATTTTTTATATAAATCACGTTTTGCTCTTCCAAGTTTTGTAACAATGGCGTGCATTTCAATTTTATTTTTCCGTCAAATGCTCACAGTTTATGTTAAGTTAAAAATATTTTTCTGCAAGCCGATATTTTAATTCACTTGCCATTTAGGTATATTGTAGTTCAGAGCAGCCGGATGAGAGGCCACAGATGTGCAAAATATTGAGTTAAGAAAGCGTGTGACCCTATCTCGCCATTAAAAGTAAAACCATTACACAAATTTTTCCTCACTCACAATACTTTTCTCAGCTAACTTCGCTTTCAGGGAATTTAAAAATTATAGAAAAAAACCATAAGAGGATGGAAACTTTTTTGTTCATATAAGAAAATGAAGATGAATTTTTTTTATTCTTAGATTTTTATTTTTTGTTTGATGCTGAAATAGTGAAATAATAGATTGTAATGAATATCCTAAAAATGGATAAAGTGATTAAAAATAAATTCGTTATTGTTATAGTTCTAGAGCTTCGTTACATTTTTTTTGCTGTTATACTCGTAGGGCATAAACCTTACATTTAGGTTATTTCACAAATCGATTACAAAAATTTCATTGAATTCTTTTCTTCTTGTATTGTAACAAACAAACAAACTGGAATTTGGGTTCAGCAATTCGTAATGAAATCCTGCCGAAGGAATTTCAGCTTAATTATTTACTTTATAAATGTTAATAATTAGCTGAATTAACAATAATATCGAAATTCGACCCAAATACTACATAATTAGGTTCAAATTTTCGTTTTGTACTTTGTTCCGGATTTCGACAAAAAATAGGATTTTAAATATGAAGGATAAAGGTGTAATTCGAATGGTGAGCTTTTGTATTCCCGCATTTGAAAATTATTTTAAAGAAGCAGTTAATCTTCTAAAAAATTTTGAAATGTCTTACTTTTAATAAATATTATTTTATTAATATGAAACCAGCAGGAATTGCTGTTGCTGTTGTTGCTGGAAGGTGACACAAGAAAAGAAGTCGTACCAACATTTAAGTCAATTTTTTAAGTCACAAGTATTAAATTCCAATATAAGTTTTTTTTTAGAATTAGTACAAATTTCACTAGGGGATTGACGGTACTAAGAATAATTTGCTATATCTCCACTACATTTAAAAAAATAGAGTGTTTTAATTCACATAACTTCATATCAAAATGCAATTCAAAGTTGATAAGATATGATCTGATCTGATCCAATTCGTCTCGACCCAAATTCGAACCGATCTGATTCGTTAGAGCCGATCCGACTGATCCGAATCCGATTTGATACGGTTCGATTCGATCTGATCGGAGCCCGTCCAATCCAATCTAAACCGATACGAAATACAAATCGATCGGATCCGATTTGATAACGTCCGGCTCAATCTGATAACATCCGATCTAATATAATCCCATGCGATCTGATTTGAACCGATCCGATCCAATCCCGGTAAACCAGTAAGTCGAAAATGATCAAAATGTTAGTCGTATGACATGTGGTTGAAGCTAAAGTTAATAATACGACACCTGGGCCTTTTCATTGTCTATCTATAAGGAACGCAAAGGTATAGTTCGTGTTTTAGTCATTAATGCCAGAAATATAACTAAAACAAAAGTCATTTTATGAAATCCTGGCTTAAAGGTCAATCTTACCATAAGGAATAACAACTGTTTTAGAATTTGAGCTTAAAAATCAATCATTTGACATTCAAAGGCGCTAGTTACAGAACTTTGGCTTATGCGTCAGTTAAATGTCAATGTTAGGTAGTGGATTACAGAATACTGACATAATCAACATATTATACGATGTACTTAAAAATTACTTACAGAAATTTGACTTTAATGTTCAATACTAAGTATTAATAATGAAGCCAGATGGAAATTAAATAATAACTAATCGGAATATTGGATTTGAGGACAGTCATATAACAAAGAACGAAGTAAGTTACAACACACTGACATACTGGGCCTATCGTTCGACGAACTCCGAGGTTAGTTTCACAAAATTGGATTTGCAGTTAGCAGTACGACTGAATGAACGGTCAATTTAGAAAAGTTGTATAAATTTACTGAAATTTGACTTCGGGGTCGGTTATATGACAAAAATAATGTGGATTACAGAACACTGGCGTATGTGTCTATCATTCGATTGACTTAAAAGGTAGTTACACTAATTTGACCATGAAGTCAGTAGTATGGTTGTATATTAAAGTCAAATATGTAAGTTCAAACGTGAAAGTCGGAGTTTAGTAAACAAATAAAATACTTTAATTTCCGTTTTACTGTGTTAAACAAAGTATGTGAAATTAGGCGCATTATAAAAGTTCATCTTGGGGTGTAACAGGTAAGTAAAATTTTTGTTTTCTTAGTAGCAAGTGTTTTTAATTTGTGAGTGTGGTTTACGTGCGTGCGGTACAAGTGGTTTCCCAAATTTAAAATGAGTTTTTTATTAAAAAATAATAAAATAAGAATTAAATCTATTAATAATTTAAAAAATAGAATTAAAAAAATTAATAGAGAACAGTTAAAACAAATTTTACTAGAAAATGGAAAAGCAAATCCAATTAATGAAACACGTGGTGAATCAAGAGAAAACGAATCGAGTGATTGTGCGTCTAATGGTGATATTAGTTTATTAATGGAAGATAATATATTTTGTGATAAAGAAGATTTAAATAACGAGCTTAACGTGCATCCAAACGATAATAATTGCGAGACTTATAACTGTGTGAACAATTTTAATAATCATGATTCTTCAAGTATCGGTGAAAATTTTAATGTTAGAAATGGTATTGAACCATATGACAACCCAGAAATTACATCTTACGTTAAGTGTTTCTTACAAAAGTGGTCTATTGACTACAACATAAACAAAAATTCTCTATCCGAATTACTAAAGTTTTTCAAAGTATTTTTCCCCGATTTACCAATGGACTATAGAACCTTGTTACAAACGCCTCGAAAATTAGAAAAAATTTCAGTTTCTCCAGGAGAATATGTGCATGTTGGTCTAGAAAATAATCTAAATCGAATCTTAAAACAAACAAACTTAAAGTTATCATCATTGCCACGAACATTGCATCTTGATATAAACGTTGATGGATTACCTGTGTTTAGCGATAACACTGAGCATTCATTTTGGTTAGTACTAGGCCGAGTTATTAATATTGACATTCATAATGTTTTTGTTATTGGAATATATCACGGTTCAAGAAAACCTTATAATTTTGGACAATTTCTAAATCCTTTTGTATCTGAAATGAAAGAAATTGCGAACAATTTTCATCATAATGGAGAAAATATTTTGATCAAAATACGAGCAATAATTTGTGACGCTCCAGCCAGAGCAAGTGTCTGCGGTGTTAAGCATTTTAATGCTTTTGCAGGTTGCCCAAAATGTGTAATACGAGGCAAGTTTGATAAAAAATATCATAAGATGTGTTTCAACGGTCCTCCAGCGCCTCTTCGTACAGACTCTGAATTTACACAAAGAATTGATGCGGATTTTCATATAACAGCTTCTCCATTTGAAGAACTTGGTCTGGGGATGGTGTCACAAGTAGCTTTGGATTACTTGCATATTGTTTTGCTGGGAGTAATGAAAAAGTTACTAAAAATTTGGTTTGGAAAAAAACCACTATTTCCAAAACATGTCAAAAGTACGATTTCGAATAAAATGATATTTTTGAACAAATTTTTACCAAATAACTTTCAAAGGCAACTGAGATCGTTAGATCATTTGGCAGTTTTTAAAGGAAGCGAACTCAGAAATTTTTTGCTTTTTTATGGACTATTTGTATTGCAAAATACCTTGCCAATGTATCTTCTGAAATACCTTAAACACTTTCTAAAACTTCATGTTGCAATAAAAATTTTATGTTGCCCAGATTCATTTGGACACGTTTTCTGGATTCTGTTTTGAATCATATATGCATCCTTTCAAAAAACTATTGGCCGCTCATAAACATCCCTTAATCGAGTTTGCCAATAGATTGTATGAAAGCAACAGTGCGTCTTGTCTGACCAATAAAAATGAAAATACATCACACATCAAATTGAACAAAAAAAATATAGGATCCGATAATATATATTCGGAGATCGAATACTATGGATATAAACTTAACAATGATGAAAAAAACAAATACGTCCTCAGTAAGCAAAATAAAATTTATGAGATTATACATTTCATAAAACAAGGAGACGAAATATTCGTATTTGGAAAACAATATTTAGAAAAACGTGATTTTTACATATATCCAATACGTTCTTCTAAGCTTAGCATATATACGTGTCAAAATATTACATTAAGTGCTGAAAAACTACATATTTCACAATTGGAACGAAAACTATTTTCAATGCTTGCACCGGAGAGCCCATCTCTAAAATCATTTTTTCCTTTAAACCGGTTTAGTAGTTTTACAAAAATAAATGAACAAAACTTTTAAATAAATAATTAATAACTTTACAATAGTAGTATAATAAAGTGTAATAACACAAGTTACACAACTAAACTGTCGATTTTTGAGATAACGTAGTTACATCATTTGCAGTTAACAAGTTTACAAGATATACATATAATAAATTGTCAAATGTACAGGTAATACAATAAAACGGACATTTAAATCAAAAACATATTGTTGTCTCACCTGATTAAATTTAACGGTTTATATTCGTATGTATAATTAAATTATGCATTTGTTTATACATTTTCTCTCGCAATTTTTTTGTATACTCACACGAAAAAAACATAACGAAAACAAATAGCTAAAATGGCATTTGTTTTCGTAATGTTTTGTTTCGTGTTAGTGTACAAACAATTTGTTATTATTCTTATATATTCGTACATATAACATTCATATCATAGTTAAAATATTGTCTCACTTAAAATGCTTATTCTTTCACTCTCCAGTTGCACACTTTTAGACAGAAACTGGACGAAAGATAATTAGTATTTTCAGTGAGATAACTATATATCAATCTATTTAGTTACCGTTATTTGAACTGATTAATTTGAACATTTATGTTGCGACTAACGATTATCCGTGTTAGTCTTGTTTGTTATCCAAGCTAATAAGTTACACAATATTTGCAGGCTTTGAAGTTGCGAATAATAGTAAATAATGTCGAATAAAGAAGAAAACAATAATTTTGCTGTGGTGGAGTTTGAGCCGGATGAAAATAATAAACATAAAAGACTCGTCGAGGTAATTAAATACGCATGGCTGACAGATGAAGGCGACAAATGTTTTTGCCCCGAAGCAAAATATTGGAGCTACGAGCTTAAGAATCACGGGTTACCGAGAGACGACTGGGTTAAGTACCCTTGCCGGGTTTTAAAATATAACATAGGTAAACAATTTTATTATTAAAAAATTTCATATTTTGTTATAATTGTGATCAAATCTTAAAAATTATTTTTATGATTTAATCACAATGAAATCCTTAAGGTTGATAAGTATTTGGGGCGACATATGTATAACTTCGAAATTATCGATAAAATTTCGAATACAAATCTCTTTTAATTAGCTTAAAATTAGGAACTGTTTCAATTTATTCAATGGTAGTTTTTGAAAATTGACGAAGGAAAAAACCGTAACAAGCTATGATCGAGAAAACAACCATTTAAAATATTAATTACTTTGGTAGATTGTTTGCTGCTACAAATACACCAGCTCGATACATTTTACCATAGAAATTTGAATTTTAAATTAGTATTTTCTGGAAGGTTTGTTAAATTTTTGTGATTGTAAAATGAAAATCTATAAAAGGCTTGTCGCCAACTGCTGTATTTTTGCAGCGCAACTTTTAATTTTTTGGAATCGCCAACATATTAACAATTCAACAATATTATAATTTTAAATCAAGTTGGAATAGTAACATTAATCTAGTAGCCAGATTTTCGGTATCATATGGGTAATTTGCGACCAGATCAAGGATATGCCTTTTAATTTCATTTAATCCTAAATAAAATGAAAATAAAGGTGAATGGTTCAATTTCAAAATTACATGTCATGTCACCCATTATTACAATTTATTACATATTTTTTCCTATTCATTTATTATTTTTGAAGCCACAATCAAAGCTGCAAATATTGAGTGCAGCAAACGATTGAATTACACCACATCGGAATTGTCGGACGATGAAGTGGCTCAACCCATAATTTTAAACCAAAACAACCCTGATAAAACAACTATTTCCGATTATAATGACCTGTTTGATACAATACACGAGTCAACTATTATAACTCCGCCGCAGGATGAAAATACGAATGTCTCAAATATTACAGAACAAAATCCAGTAAACAATGTAATATACACATTACAATATGACTCGTTACAAACAGCATTGCTACAGCTAGGGGAGTTGAAAAATTTGAACGGGGCGTTATTCTCGGAAGTTACCGAGATTAAAAACTCAAACAGAGCTTTATTATTAGAAGTAACTAAACATCGAAATTCCAACGAGACCATGTTATTAAAAATGGATCACATGCAGTCAACTATGGACAAAATAACTGCACAAAATGAAACGATGATGAAAATACAAATGGAGTCGTGTAAGAAACTGCCAAACTCATCATCGTTTATACCTGTCACAAATATCAATTCTAAAGAACAATTAGATGACTTGGAAAAAGAATTAGAACAAGAAGAATTTTTTCAAAATATGGTATGTACTTTTTATTCATAGTTAATAAGCAATTGATAATATATATAATATACATAATATAACTTAGTTTCCAATTTCACATTGTTCTTATATGATCCCTGCAAACCAGTGGCACTATTCTGGGTTTCCCCAATTGGGAAAAAATATGTACATGTCATATTTGTCTAAATTGTATTTTTCTGGGATAATGAGGGTATTAGGTTTGGTCTAAATATTTTTGAAACAATGTAAAATGGAAAAATTACCAATAACTTTGTTTTGAAAATATGTATTTATAATAGGCCAGAAAAATGATATGAAAATATTTTTTCCAATTCCATATTCCCATGGTAAGCCAGAATAGTGCCACAGGAGGTCAGGTTGCCTCCTCTGAAATAATGAAAATGAAATTTTTCGTCGTTAACAATACATAAGTCGCGTGCATTTTTTAATTAAAATGTGTGAAATCTAACTTTCTTATGGGGGATTCAAATCTACCCGATTGCCACTTGACCCCTAGAAATTAAATATTTTTATTATTATTATTATTTCTTATTGCTTCCCAATTGTAATGACAAGTATATAATTATTAAATAAATCTAATAATTAATAAATTATAGTTCACTAAAGTTCCTGGTACATCTGTGCTCTGTATAGTGTATATAGAATGCGAAGTAGGGTTGCAATTTTAATGAATATAGCCGAAGATGTTGGAAACTGAATATTGCTTCCATTACAAATTCGTATTCACTAAAATTGTGAAAAATTAAATAATTATACATATTATTATATTGTTCTATTTTATTGTTTTATCAGGCGTATGCATACACTCAATATGCATTTAAAGGTGATGCCAAAAAAGAAGTAAATGGATTCGCCAAATCAATTCTCATGAAACTCCTCGATGACCAATTTTCGCAAAAATTAAAATGGGATCGAATAAAAAAACTTGAAGAAGCAAGTGACAAATTGGCGGACGAAGAAGGTGACAATCAAGTTATTGCTTTTAACTATTAAAATATAAAAATAATAATTTTCTTTTAGTTTCAGACAAGATTTTTTTTAAGAAATATCCAAAAATATTAGAATTCATGACGGAAGTTTGTAATAAAAATCGAAAAGACCTTCGAGGATTTTA